>PVJN01055175.1:0-13227 GCA_004026805.1 Lasiurus borealis | reverse complement strand
TTCATTTACTTAGGGTTTGTAAACTTTTCTTCATTAACTTCAATAAAAGTTTTCTTTAAAGTCATTCCAGTCTTTTTAAAGTTCTCACTCAATCTTTTCTCTGCTCCAGAGCAAAGTTTGCCTGCTAATTTCCAATGAGACCAGCCCTTAAAAATGAACTAGTTTTAGCATATGGATCTTAACATTCTAAATTTTTACAGGCAGCAGTGTAATATTGTTTTAATATTTAATTTTGAGATTTACATAATATCTTTCCTCCAAAGAGCTCAATATATTGCAATATCATAAAATTCCTTTCATATTCAAAGATTATTCTTTATGCATGCAAATACTATATTTAACTAAGGAATAATGCAAATTAGGTGATGTATTCAGAGAAATTTGTGGGCTAGATAATTCTTTTGTAGGAAAAGTAGTATCTCTGACTAATTTTAATTGTCTAAGAACTTCAAAAATGCCTTGGTTTCTGGTCAAGATGGCAGTGTAGGTAAATGTGGTACCTGCAACCTTCCACAACCACATAAAAAATTACAACTAAACTACAGAATCACTACCATTCAGAACCACCTGAAATCTAGCTGACCAGAAGTTCTATAATTAAGGATATAAAAAAGAAGCCACATTGAGACTGGTAGAGGGGAAAAGATACTGAATGGGCTGGTCTCACACCTACGTGTGGTGAATAAAAGTCAGGAGCAACATTTTGGTTGTGGAAGTCCCACCTGAAGGTCAAGGAATTCCAGCCTCAGGCCCTGCATCCCAAGGTTCCAGTACCAAGAAGAGAAGTCCTCATAACTTCTGCTTGTAAAAACCAGCAGGAATTGTGGTTGAGTGAGATGGAGGGCTGCTGGAGTCCCAGAAGTTCCTCTTAATGGCCTGCACAGACTTACTGGAATTCACTCCCTCTGACCTCCAGTACTAGGGCAACAGCTTGAAAGGCACCAGAGACATAAGGGGAGGAACTGAATTGTCTAACTTAGGGGTGAGTGTTGGAGAGGCGGGTTTCGCCCAGACAGAGTGCTGGCAAAGGCCATTACTCCTTTTCTGGGTCTTCCTCCACATACAGAGCTGGCAGGTGGATGCTATATCTTAGTTTCCCACAAACTGGCTATCACTGTTCACCTGTCCTGGTGATTCCCTGTGACCCCACCCCACCCGACTCATGAGTCCACCCAAGCTGTTTCCAGTGGCTTTTCCATAGAAATGGCCTGTCTTGATTCCTACTTTAGACCATCCTAAAATTTCTCAAGCAAGTAGTATCTGGCCT
Source organism: Lasiurus borealis (assembly GCA_004026805.1). Taxonomy (NCBI): domain Eukaryota; kingdom Metazoa; phylum Chordata; class Mammalia; order Chiroptera; family Vespertilionidae; genus Lasiurus; species Lasiurus borealis. The sequence continues at coordinate 11,960 of PVJN01055175.1, read as the reverse complement.
TGGTGTGCCCACACCTCTCTCACTAAGTGACCCCAGGACTTGCACTCACAACAGCCAGCCTTGGTTCACAGCATGGCCACTCCTGGGCACCTCTAAGCTCAACACAAATAACAGCCATTTGCATATAGCTTTGTACCTCACGCTGGGTGGCCCAAGGCAGAACACAGCTGGTGGCTGACCTTGGCCTGAGCCTCCTGAAGACCTCAGAGCCAATATACCCAGTGGACAGCTTCAGACCACATCAAAGCATCATCCAACCATCTCCACAAGGACACAATTAAGGGGATGACTCAGCAGACAGAAAAGCCCTCCTGAAGTAAGACCCACTCGGTAGGATTGGTCCCTTCATGGCTGATCTTCTATGGAAGTCTCAGTCAGTGCTTGCAGCTGATAGACCTGGGTAAATCCCTCCCATTGATGTGTCAACAGTAATCAAGGCTCAACTACAACAGGAGGGTGTGCCAAGCCCACATTGGGGGAGGGGGTGCACTTGGAGTACCCAGCTCAAGTGAACAGGGAGGCTGTGACATTAGACCCTACAGGACACCTACTATGTAAAACCATTCTTCCAAGCCTGAGAGACATGGCAGCTGTATCTAATACATACAAGCCAACACAGGAAAGCTTCTAAAATGAGATGACAAAGAAATGTGTCCCAAATAAAAGAATAGAACAAAACTCCAAAGGAAGCACTGAACAAAATGGAGATAATCAACCTACTAGATGCAGAGTTCAAAACACTGGTTATAAGCATGCTCAATGAACTTAGAGGAAGAGAAGAACTTAGTGAAAACTTCAACAAAGAGATAAGAAACAGAAAACATCAAAAAGAATCAATCAGAAATGAAGAACACATTAACTGTAATGAAGAATACATTACAGAAAATCAACATGGAGTACATGAAGCAAAGGATCAAATCAGGGATTTGGAATCTAAGGAAGCATAAAACAGCCAATCAGAACAGAAAAGAAAAAATAATTTTTAAAAAAATGAGGACAGTATAAGGAGCCTCTGGGACAACTTCAAACATAACAACATTCACATCTTGGGCATGCCAGAAAGCAAAGAGAGAGTGCAAGGGATTAAAAACTTCTGTAAAAACCAAATAATAATAATAATGGTGAAAAACTCCCCTAATCTGATAAAGGAAATAGACATACAAGTCCATAAAACACGAAGTCCAAAGTAAGATGAACACAAGGAGATCCACACCAAGAATGCCACAATTGATTAAAATGCCAAAGGATAAAAACAAAGGGAGAATCTTAAGAGCAGCAAGAGAAAAGCAGTTAGTTCTCTACAAGGGAGCTCCAATAGATTTCTCAATAGAAACTTTTCAGGCCAAATGGGAGTAGCAAGAAATATTCAAAGTGATGAAAAGCAAAGACCTACAATCAAGATTAATTACTCTACCGTTCCCAGAAAGGAAAAAGTTCAAGGAGCTCATCAACACCAAACCAGTATTAAAGAGTCTGCTTTAAGAAAAGATAATGGAGGGATGAGGACACATATGTAATACCTTAATCAATAAATTTTTAAAAAAGAAAAAAGATCAAAATATGAATAATAAAATGGCAATAAATACGTATCTATCAACAAGTGAATTTAAAAAAACTAAAAAAAAAAAAAACGCAAACTAGCAAAGCAGAAACAGACTCATAGACACAGAGAATATTTTGAGGGTTGTCAGGTGGGAGGGGTCTACATGAATGTGTGAAAAAGCTGGAGGGATTAAAAAGTACAAATTGGTAGTTACCCGGGAATATAGTCAATAATATTGTGGTAATTATGTGTGATATCAGATGGATACGAGATTTATCAGGGTGATCACTTAGTAAATTATATAATGACTAATCACTGGGTTGTACATCTGAAACAAATATAATATTGCATGTCAACTGTAATTAAAAATTTAAATTAAAAAAGTGCACAAAAATCTTAGAACTGCATACTTAAAAGAGATGGATTTTATGGTGTATAAATTATAACTCAATAAAGTTGTCTAAAAAGCAAAATAAATGCCTTAAAATGGACAAACTAAAGGGGCTTGTGACTATTAACAGAAGTAACATATTTATTTTTTAAACTCAGTTCAGTAATGGATTGTGTCTGCATTGTGGGCATGGTGGCTATGTTAGTATTCCTCACCCAATCAGCACAGCAGACCATACATGAGCTGTGTGGAATATAAATGTCAGATATAAAACTGCTGATGGCATCAGGAATGTAAGGGGGAAAGTGTTGATCTCTAAACATATGATGAGAAAAGACACAGACTCCTCGGAGCAGCAGGAACAGCCTGAGCCAGGTATACAGGTTCTAGCTCCACTCCAGTCCTCATGTCCTCATCTTAACTCATTGGGGTGCAGACTTCACTGTCCTCCTTTCTGGTGCTCACTTCTTCCTCAAAGAATGGACAAACAAACACCTTTCATTTATCTCATATGGATGGCATTAGTCCCAAACAAAGGCACTGAGAGGCCTTGGAAAGAAACAGCCTAGAAAGAAAAAAATCCAAATTGCGGTTTAACTTAGGACATGTTCTCAGAAATGATGCTCATCTCCTAGTCTATAGCATGGCTTACAACATGGTTTTCTATCCCCTGTCTCACTTGATTGTCACAGAAGCACTAGAAAGCAGGTGTCATTACTTCTATTTTACAGTTGAGAAAGGAAGGACCAAGGTAGATCAACGAACTTGCATACGTCACATGAGGAGCGGAGAGAGAAACCAACTCCAGGACACTCCAGCTATGCCTCTGCCACCATGAGCCCAAGAAGTGAGGAAGGTGACTGCCTCACAGTGGAATGAAAATAGAATAACAGAGCATGCCCACCTTTTGGGTTTGGGTAAATCGGATTAGCCCTCTGAATCAGCCAATAGGCCAAACCCAGAATTGGATTTGTTTGGCTCACCTATGCTTTAAATTTTTCTAATTAGCTGTCAACAACCTAAATTTGAATTTTCATCTTTTAAGACCTGGCACCACATACTGGAGCTGAGTAGAGACTGCCTCTGTTCTCTTAAGTTCCCTGCAGTCCTCACCACTCTCTATTGCCTGACACTTGGCCCTACTTTGCTCCTTTTCTTTGCCTGCCTGATCTCATGGGACTTTGAGTTTGTTCTCTCTGGCTTTGATGGTCCTAAATTCACTGACTTTATATCTTGCCACAAGTCACAAGTTGACTTCATAGATGTGCTGATCTGATTTGTCTTATTTATTTTTTTCTAAGACTTCCTCTGAGGTCCCTTTCCCCAACTCTGACACTCTGAGTCTAACTGGCAGAAAAGAGAAGCAAAGTTTGTCATTCACTTTAATTCTCTCTGACAGCCAGATGATCCGGCCATCAGTCTGAATCTGGGGCCAGGTGCCAGAGAATGACTGTGAGAGTTAGTGGAGATAACAATCTCTCTGCAGATCCCTTGGCCACTGAAACGGAGAGAGTTCCACCTGATCGGGTCTATTTTAAACTCAAGGCAGCTGTATTGAGAGCAAGGCTGCATCCCTGAAGACCTCACATAAATCTGAGCTTGCATAATTCATGACCAACCCTGACCAAAGATGATGGACATTTTTTTGACAGCTAAAGTGGACCAGCTATGTGGCAATAGCTTAGAGAGACCTTACAACTTACACAGCTCACCATAAAGTGACTTTTGATCAGTTAGAAGATAAAATAGCCACAAATCCGAGTTTGAAACCCAGAAACCTCATTTGTGAGCAGTGAGGTGCTGAGCAAATTCCAAAAGCACTCTGACTCCAGTTTTTTTTTTTTGGGGGGGGGGTTATCTGGCCCACCTCATCTTTATAGAGAAAGAACATGGTAGGGGCTTGGCATATTGGAGGTGCTAAAAAGTGGTAGTTATCGGCCACTACCTATGGGCTGGGAAAAGATCCTATCCTGAAAGTCTCCAAGTGATGCAAGATCCTGAGTAGTCTGACTATGTACATGACTGGGGTCATCTGGAAGGGAGTAACTCTGGGTCTCAGGATTCAAAAGACCCTTTGGTGTTTCCCAGTCATGCTTGCTTCTCAGGAAGAACTATACCTACTGTGTGCCCAATGGACCAAAAGATGAATACAAATCTCCTGTGGTCTCATAGATCCCAACACTTGAGCTCAGAAAAAGCCTATTTTTTATTTTCTCTGATGGACTGAGACCAAACCAAACTCTTTTCATTGGATACCTAACTCAGCTAAGATGAGTTTCCTGCCTTTGTTGGTAGGGATCATGAGAGCAACATGGTGCACCATCAGGGTAACATGTATGGGAAGCCCTGAAAAAGGAAAGATGAAAATCCTGTGTTAAAACTGCCCACTCAGCCACAGATGTGGGCCATGATCCTAAACAAAGGAGGATCCGCCCAGAGCAGAAAGCAGCACCTAAAAGAGGGTGGATGCTCATGAGCATAAGGCTACAGATCAAGTGCAATACCACTTAGCAGCCAACGTGTCCCAACTCTTCTCTCCTGTGATCCTTCCATCCATTGTCTGGATCCAGTTCACTGTGGGAACAACTTGTGTCCCTCAACAAACACACACCCATGTCCCATCTCAATCCAGAGACTGGGGACAATCTTTTATGATTTAGTGTCACAGAGAAAATTGTGGATGTGTAACAGGGACTACACAGTGAGGTCCCCTTCTCTCAGCAAGATGGCATTGGCTGGCTCTGAAAAGCCTGTCCCTGCTCAGAGGCTATGAAATGGGAGCCCAGAGGAACTGTCCACCTTGAAGGCAGGAAATGGGAATGCAGAAACTGAGCTGATGTCCTGCTGGCCTTCCTCTAATACCAGATTCCTCAAATGCACTTGAGCCTCTGTTTTCTTATAGGAAAAAGGGAACAATGATGTCTAAGTCATAGGGTAACTGTGAGATCCAATGAGTCCACATATTCCATAATTCTATGTCAACACAAAAGAAACACCATTATGATGTGCCAACTATAATAAGTTTTACCTGCTCCTCATCAGGACTCACTGAATGGTCCCCAGCTATTTTCAGTTTCCAGATACACAATAGGTACTAATAAACACATCAGGTAGCTTCATGATTGATTCCAGGACTGCTCTTAGTCAAACTCTTTACCTGTCAACTGCTACTTATGACCCGAACAGTAGCACAGGGGGGTCACACTATACCATGAAGTCAGGGTAGAGAGGCCAACCTGGATCTCACCCAGCATGGAAGAGCTCAGAGTGCCCTGGGAAGGGGTGAGAATGACTTACTGGTGCTGCCAGGTCCATCTACCCCAACCCTTCATGGAGCTGAGTCATTACGGTTTTTTTGTGAGGTCTGTTATTTCATCTCTCTTTCATCTCTTATAAAATGTAGCTTCAATTTGTGTTTCTAAACTGCTCCTGCAGAGGTACAGGCTCAAGTGCTCATTTTAAAGCTTCTCATTTTTATTTTATTTTTTAGAAAAAAATTATCTGTGGTTGAAAATAATTTATATTCACATGTCAATTCACCAAAGCAATGTGATAGCACCACATTCCTCAAAGCCCCACCACCCAAAGATTAGGAACCACTGATCAACTTGACATTTATTTTATAACTAGAGGCCTATTTATTTTATAACAAGTGGTCCCTATGCCTGGCCAGCGATCAGGGCCAATCAGGTTCCCCACCTCCCAGCCTCCCTGCCTCCTTCTTCCCTTGCTCCCTTAGCACCTATGCTATGCTGCTGGTCACCCCACCATGGTCCACACCGCCCCTGGTGATCGTCATACGTCACAGTGTGTGATCGATCTCTTGGTCTCCTAGTCAAACTCTGGAGGGAACAATTTTCATATTAGCCTTATATTATATATAATAAGAAGGATAACCATGTGCCACCATGAAGCAGTCACTGATTATAAACTTTCAAACACCCAAATTCAAGAATTCCCAAAGAGAAATCATAGATTGGAAGGTGACACTAGGACTTAGACAACATCAGGGAAGGTTAAGAATACAAGGGGGAGATATAAAGGGCACGAGAATGGGGTGAGAATCAGAATAAATGTTTCGAATGTTGGTAATGCAGAACCCCTTGCAGGAGCCCTGGTCCCTCAGCTCCACTGCAGCCTAGGGAAGGTGCAGATGGCAAGACAAGCAGATGGGCAGGTTTGGGAATAGCAGGAGAAGGGAAGGGAGGGGCAGAAATCAAAGCAACCCGATATAAGTGGCAGGTTTGTTCGCACATGCTTAAAGAGAGAGAAAAGACAGCCAAGCCCAGTGTAACATGACAGCCTGGCAGGATGTTTATGCCCAGAAGCTGGGACACTAAAATATTTCAGCCAGTTTTCTGCCTTAAACTCTGCAAGGGAAATGCAGCTAACAAAGGCTGCCCATGTTACATGCTCAACATGATGCTAAAATTACCATTTCCTTTTCTTTGGGTGAGACAGACTGTCACAACCTTTGTCTCCATGGCACTGGGGCTATGGTCACCAGCTGGAGACTCTCACACTTCCCTTCTTATTTTCTCACTACACACATCTGCATGTAAACATGTGACCATACACATACATACAAACATGTACACATGAACACACACATGCTCCCAGCAACAATGCAGCCATCTGGACAAACATGCTTGCCTGCAACACCTTCTTCTTTGTCAGTTCTGACAGCTTAAATCCAAGAATCATCTGCCATCAAAGATACCTGGTATTAAAAAAGGCAGAATGAGCTGAGGATGAGGAGGTGAGGAGTAGAAGAGGATGGAATAAGAAAGAGGATGTCATGAAGGGAGAGCTACAGGAGGGAGAGAGAGCAAAGAGACAGGCTTGGGTCCTGCTATTCCACTAACAAACGGTCCTTTCAGAATTGTTGATTGAGAAAAACCCCTAATTCCAAAAAAGATCATGGTCCACTGTCCATGACTCCCATCATTGCCTAAAGACAGGATGCTCACTTCTCCCTCTTCCATCTTGTATCATGACCCCTTGGGAGAGAGTGCTCGTTTCTCTCTAACTCCCTTGATATTTCCTGTGTGTGTACAGGATTCAATGCTTAGATGACACCAGCCTTGCAGTTTGTACATTGCGTCTATGTCCCGCAAATTCTTCAGTTATTGAGTTTCATGGGAAAAATGATTGTGTCTCAGTATCACTGTATCCCTTAGAGTGTCTACTTCACATACAGTAGATACTCATCACTGTCTTGTAGTAACGAGTGAATACATACATGAGTAAGTGCATGAATGGACTGGTTAAATGGATATAAAAAGAAATTGATTGTGAAAAGTAATAAAGAGAAAAGGTCAGAAGAGCGGAAGATACAAAAAAAAGAGAAGAAAATATGTTTTGAGTTGTGCATGCCATAGGGAGGTCTGGCTATCAGGAGTGATCTACTGCCAACCATCTGAGGTCTCTATAACAGTGTAGCATTCATCTGAGCAATCTCTAAAGGAGAATGCACTCTGGAATTATATGGGTTTGATTGAAAGGTAATCTATAAAGCAATAGTGACTTTATCACATGATTACTGGGAAGTTTCTTTCATTGGGTTTTCTAACAGAATAGCACTGGTCTACTCAAGACCATGCAGGGTTTCTATCCTTCCCTTTCCACATCCATCATCTGTCCATCTATTTGTTTATTCACCACCCATCCGGCTGTCCATCCATCTGTCTTCCCAAGGGCATTTGTTGAGCCCCAGCTGGATACAGATGACTGGGTCCTACTGTGGCTCAGATATACATCTTTGCTTTCGTGCCAAGAAAACCCCTAAAAATTCAGCTCCCTCTCAGAAGTGAAGAATTACACCCGTGTCCTCTATGGCCACAAATGCCCATCACTAGACACCTGTACTACTCAGGGGGAGGGAGAGGAGGCCTGAGGGCAGATAACAGGAGGGATGTGACTGCAGCTTTGTTCTTGCAACAAGACGGACAAAGAGCCAACCACAAAGACAAAGAAGAGCAGTGAGGCCTCCAGACTTACCAGCTTGGTTTGTGGTAATGTTGACCGAGACGTGTTGTGGGGGGAAGGGGCTCTTGCTGGAGACCCCATTGACGGCCTGGATGTCGAAGGTGTAGGGGGTGTGGGCCCACAGGCTGCTGATGGAGACTCGGCACTCGGTCAGGCCCAGTTGCTTTGGCACGAACTCCACATTGTCATCACAACGAGAGCAGCTCCGGCGGTCTGCCCTGCACTTTTTACAGATGATGTTATAGGTCACATCGTCTCGCCCACCTGTTTCCCTTGGAGGGTGCCACTCCAGAATGATGGACGTCTCATTGACGATTGAGATGACATTTCGGGGACCAGATGGGACGCCTGTAAGGAGACAAAGAAAGGCTCAGTGAGGCGGGCAGAAGCTTCCTTGTTCAGCATCTCTCTCATACTGTCAGTATGTCTCCACCATCACCTCATACATGCATCTCCTCCTTCAACTCTAATTTCCATGCTTCCATCTATTCTGAGAAAAAGTGCTCAACTGAAATGAGAACCTGTCCCCAAATCCCTTTTCAGTCATGCCCACTGGGGCTCTCCTTTCAATCATGTGTGCCGGGAAGGGGGAAAAAACCTGGGTTCAAGTCTTTTTGTTCTTAGGACCAAGCCGCATCCATCAGCCAGAACACCTAGATAGATGATATTCACATTGCACAGGCTTTGGTGCATAAAGACAAGAAGCAAGGTTGGTAGGAGATTCATGCAGCCACCATGCTTAATCCCATTACACAAAAGAGCATGGAGATTGTCCAAGACACTCTGCTGTCTGCTCTGCATCCATCGAATCCCCTATAAAACTTACTGGGAAGATGCAACCATTAAGTCAACTCTATGGAAAGGGAAACTAAAGCTGAGAATGGTGACTGGTTATAGATCTTATCTATAAGAACGGGAGCCAATATGAACACACATACCTGCCTGATTCCAAAGCTGACATTCTTAACCAATGCCCTGTGCTGCCTGCTAGTGAAATTGGCTACCTTTTCCTACTGAGGGAAAGCTATCCCCAAGCCCAAACTATACAGAGAGGGAACTCCAAATGTCAGTGGTCAGATAATGTGAAATTTGAACACTCTCTCCTGTAAATTAGCCAGGCTCCCTGAGACTCAAGAAGGGCAGCCTCTTCCCTCTGGCCAGCTCTGTCTACGGCTGTTGTTCTTACTCTGGCCAAGGTGGAAATGCCTCGGTGAAAATGCTAGGAAGCCTGGTACTTCACAGAAGGGAAAAATGTTGCTGGATTAACGGCCACAGTGTTGGGCATTTTGAGATTAAGTTTGAGAATCTTCTGCCAAAGAACAAAACAGATCACAGTCTCAGGTTCTCAAGCCGAGCTCTGCATCTCCCCAACCAACGTCTAACTGATGGAAATGAATCTTGCCCGGAAGCCCCCCTTCCGAATGCCAGGTCTGCTGGAGCAGCCGCTCGGGTAGTAATGCATTCAGAATTCATGCACGTGACTGTCACCAGCTGAACGGAGACATGTGTAAAGTGGTTCATGCTGGAGACAGGAATCAAATGCCAACACACAAAATGAGGGAATAACAACAAGGTCGGGGGGCACCAGGGAAGGATTCTGTGTTGAATCAGTCAACAGCCAGCAGCTAGAGCAGAAAGCAAATATTAAATCGAATTCTATTAAAACATGAAAGAAAATCAGTACTGTACTATATAAAGCCCATTAGGCCTGAGCTAAAGCACAACTTGCATGCACGCTTGTGACAAGGCAGGATTCATGAAGCATTTCTACTGAAGTCTTGCAAATAGCATTTAAGAATTCCCCACCCATCTGTGCAGGGATAGACATCCATCTCTTTCGGAATCAGCACACAGCTAGCACTGGGAAGGCAGTCAGCACCGGGCCTGGCCAGCCTCTCTCCTCACATTACACTCCTCCTTAACATCTGTATTGGTCAGTACCTGTTTGGGACACATCTGTTTGTTTAGACTGATAAGACTCAGACCACAAGCACCCAGTGGTCAATGTCATTGCTGCCTATCTCCCTTTCACAGAAGGCAGCCCAGCCTCGGCCACAGAACACTGGTTCTCCTACTTGTAATAAATGCATTCACCGAATGCTTGCTCTTTGCTAGGTGTGGGGCAAATCCTTTCACAATGTTATCTTACTGCATCCTCAGGCCATCCTGAGCTGTCACTCAGAAAGCAGCCTTGGGCACAGAGGCAGAGCCAAGGATATCCAAGAGAGTGACCGCCCATCTCTCCTACCCTTTAACCCCCCATCTTTCAATTATCTCCTTGCTCCACTGACCTTCAACTTCACCCTCTTTCCGATTCCAGATTCTCCACTTACACCTGCATATGTCATTACCATTTTAAAACTAAAACACTGTCCCATGGCATCTCTGCATGGCAGATCCTCTCCTTTCCACTTTCCAGCCAAGCCTTTCCAAAGTGGAGTTACACTTGGTGGCTCTCCTCTCTCCCTGCTCTGCCAGCTATAGCCTGGTTACTTCCCTGCTCAGCCATCATGCCTGCTTTTCTTTTGGCCTCCTGCTTGACAAGTCTAGGAAACACAATTCAGTCCTTAACTCCCTCGACACCCTGTGTTGTCACTAGCCAGGTCCTGGGAGTCACATCTTCTGTATCCCACGACACATGGTCTGTCAGTTCCATCTCCTTTCCTCAGACCTTTCCCTTCCTTTATAGCCTCCCCCCCCCCTTATAACAAAGGGCTTTGGCAATTCTTCTGCTCTATTACAAAAGTCTCCTAATGAATTCTCCAACATCACTTTGCAGCTCTCTCATCCATTCTCATCTGCCAGAGTGTGAGTTCCAAAATGTACATAGAGTAGTAGAGTTCCTCTGCTCAAGCTCCAATTACCCAAGCATTTACCCTTCAGTCCACGTCTTTTGAGTTCCTGTGTATCTTGCTGCTCTTGATCTCATCTCTGGCCTTCTGACCCTTGTTCTTCCTGGTGTGGCCAATAGGAAGATCTGCAAGATTGCCTATAAGCACTAAACTCTCCATATTCCTGAGCCTCTGCACAGGGATTTCTCCTTTGTCTGAAATTTTTTCCCAACTCTCCACTTGGGCATCTCCTGCTCACACTTTAATGTCCAGCATCCATTCCATCAGGAGGCTTCCCCCTCAGTGCATGGCCGCAGTCATACACCCCTCTCTGGGCCTCCAAAGCCCACTGCTAGCACCTAACCTAGATCATTGCATTGTGATGGTTTCTTCCTCTATGTCATACCACAATGCAGCCCCCTGGTGGACTGGGGCTGGCTCATCATTTCCATGCCTAACATTTTACCCAGGGGAGCTCCCGTCTACTTGGTGTGCAAGGCTTCAGGTCACATGTGTGCAATGCTCTCCAGCACAAGACAAGCTGTCCTGCAGGGGAACCAATGGGTGACAGGGGTGCAGCAGGGGCAGCAGTGAGGCCCCACGGCTTGTGACTCTGAGTGGTAGAGGCTTTGTTAGAGATAAAGTGGCAAGTGAGGAGCTGCTCCTGATCCGATGATGTCCATGGTGCTGGGGACACCAGGCACTGCTCATTTGCTCCTGACTCAGGAAAAAAGCAGTGGGTTTCCAGGGTGGATTATCATGTTTATTAAGAAACAGCCTTCATTTCAAACAAGCACTTCTCATCCATGGCTGCATTCAAGAGCAAATGTGTCTGTAGAGCATGAATGAGGGTTTAGGGGAACTGTGGTTGGTGAGTCCAGTATTGCATACATCTGAATCCTTTCCTTCTAATGAGCAGGAATAGACAGAGATGGCCTTCCCTTCGTGAGTGGACTGTGAGAGCTAGGAAAACCTGAGCATGCCCTGCTATGTGTCCCTCACCACTCACCTCCTCCCCACCCAGCACAAGCCTGGGCTCGCAATGCATATCTGTGGAGGTGACAGAGTCTGGACCATGCCTGGGACCCCATTCATTATTCATTCATTCATTTCTTAACAAATACTCCCTATACTATCCTAGGCACCTGGGAGTTTACATTCTGGGGAGAAGAATTGACAAGAAGGAAGGAAACATGGAGATAAAGGA
>PVJN01055174.1:0-13180 GCA_004026805.1 Lasiurus borealis | reverse complement strand
AGGAGCACAGAAAGGGAGTGGACTGTTAATTCTTAGGGGGAAAGGGGTGAAGAGTGTACAGGGAGAGACTGGACAAAAATCATACACCTATGGATGAGATCAATGGGAGGGAGCTAAGGGCAGAGGGAGGGTGGGAGCTGGGTGGAGGGGTGCTATGGAGGGGAAAAAAAGAGAAACAAATGTAGTAATCTGAATAATAAAGATTTAATTAAAAAAAAAAAGAAAGGTTTCAAAGAAAAAAAAAAAAAAAGAGGCAGCCGATCCATGACTTTCATCATCTATGTTTCTACTTCTCTATCTTCCTCTCCCTTCCTGTCTGAAAACAATAAAAAAATATTAAAAAAAAATATATATTAAAAAAATTCTCCATTGTGGTGAGTTTCTCTTTGAATTCTTTTATGCTCTTTGTTCCCACCAGTATTCAAAGACATTGAATCTCACAGGGAAGGATCAGGGTTTGATCATTTTCCTCCCTGGATGTTTTTGGTTACCATGTAAATTAATATACAGTGACCACCTCTGTGTAGCAGGCTTAGGGAACAGCCTTTTTTCAGGTCACAAAGGATCCTCTTACCCTTCCTCCCAGAACAGCAGGTGGTTTTTCAGCATATATTTACATAATAAAGTCCACTTATGGATTTTTCCTGAACAACAACAAAAAGATGCATTCTAAAGTGACTTTCTCTGTTCAGATAAAACCAGCAGTTTTCAAACTTTTTGGTTTCAGAACACTTTTTCAGTCTTAAGAATTATTGAGCCCTAACTGGTTTGGCTCAATGGATAGAGTGTCAGCCTGTGGATTGAAGGGTCCCAGGTTCAATTCCAGTCAAGGGCACATACCTGGGTTGTGGGCTTGATCCCCATAAGAGACGTGTAGGAAGCAATCAATCAATGATTCTCTCATCATTGATGTTTCTATCTCTCTTTCCCACTCCCTTCCTCTCTGAAATCAATATATATATATAAAGAATTATTGAACTGCCCTGACAAGTTTGGCTCAGTGGATAGAGCATTGGTCCTCTCGAACTGAAGGTCTTGAATTTAATTCCAGTCGAGGGTATGTACGTACTTCGATTGCAGGCTTGATCCCCAGCCCTGGGGCAAGTGCAGGAGGCAACCAATTAGTGTGACCTTTTCACATCAATGTTTCTCTCTCTGTCTCTCCTGCTCCCTTCCACTCTCCCTAAGAAAAATCTCCCTTTGGTAAAATAACCTCGGATGAGAATTAACAACAAAAACAACAACACAAATTATTGAACTTTTATTTCAGAGGTTCTGTTTACCTATATTATTTAGAAATTAAAATAGAGAAATTTAAAAAATATATCCATCAGTTTTAAAATAAGAATAATAAACCTTTTATATTAATGCAAATAAAATATATTTTATAAGAAAGCTATATTTTCCAAAATAAAATGGATTTAGTGAGAAGACATTATTTCACATTTTCATGAATGTCTTTATTATCTGGCCTAATAGAATGTGCTAGATTCTCATATTTGCATCTGCATTCAATTTATTGCAATATTTTGTTTGGGTGGAAGTAGTTGAAAAATAGAGTAGTATTTTAATGGGCTTTTTAGATAATCATAAATATTCTTTAATACCACACCAAAATTTGACTAGTGGTAGTTTCTTAAAATTTAGTTGCAATATAGAATCTCAAATCATCTGTTGATCTCCTTTGCACGTTGATGGATCTTTTACCCTTACATAACTTTGTCACATTGTCCATTCCTCACTTGGAAAATACTAGCGTAATGAATTATGCAGATCTTCTCAGTAAACAATATTAAAATAATCACATTTGTTATTATCATCACTGGTCTCATCAGAAAACCCTAAAGTATTGGGAAGCTGTTAAGCTCACAGTGGCAGATTCAAGTTTTTCAAAATTTTAATTTTTGCTTAAAAGCTCGACTTTCATTACTGGCAATCAACACTGTCAGTTGTTTTCCTTAAAGTGACAGGTTCACTTAACTTTTGTTTGAGAAAATGTGCCAAATACCCAAATCAAAATAATCATAGCATGTCTGTCAGTTTTTTCAAGTAAAAATGATATTCTGTAAAAAAACTGCAAGTTCAGTTCAGAACTTAAGCAATTGCACAAATGCTTTCCCCTGGGGCAACTGTTCTACTGTGGTATGTAGCAGAAATGTTTTCTGTCCACTTGTCACATAAAATAAGAAAAGATGCACAAGTATGGAAATTTAATACAATTAATGATTTTGAGTAAAAATGGCTTTATTTTTTTCACTTTCTTTTTATCTTTTTTTTTTTTTTACTATGAGGGCATGATAATAAAAAATATAATGACTACAAGCACAATTTGGTGCTATTTCCTTAGTTTGTGCTAAGTGGTTGGCATTTTACCCACCTTTGTTTTTATTTCATCTGTGCAAATGTAATTATAGAAAAAGGCAAACAACATCTTGTTAATATTATGGTAAGTTTTTACCTTGCAGATCCCTCAATATTTTCAGACCAAACTTTAAGAACTGTTGAATTAGACAGTTCTCCTCCTTTTTTCTCCTAGTAAATAAAAGGCAAACATCAATTTTAGTAAGGTATAATTGGCATACAGTAAACTGCACCTAGGAAAAATCTTGAATTCTACTTTATCAGGACACAGCATATGGTAGCACTTATATCAGCCTTACCATCTACGCTCTGCCTTAGACTTGGAATTGTCTATTTCTCCAAGAAGTCTTGCTTCTATTTAGTGAGAGATGGTATTTAAAACTCAAAATTGCAGTACTAAGCATACTCATTGCCACTTGTTTAAGATTGCTTTAAGGTCTTTGAGTGGTTAAGGAGATAGATTAATAGACAGATAGATAAATAGGTAGTGTACGGGAGGAAAAATAATATTTCCTCTACACTCTGAGTTCTTGGCTGAGATTCCTGTAAAAGACAGGTTAAAAAGAGAAGAACAAAAAGAAGTTTATTAACATGGATATGTCATGTATATATAGCACATATCCAGGAAAAAGTGAATAACTTTCAGAGAGCTTAGAACCGTGATTGGTAAACTGCGGCTCTCGAGCCATCTGTGGCTCTTTGGCCTCTTGAGTGTGACTCTTCCACAAAATACCATGGCCTGGGCGAGTCTATTTTGAAGAAGTGGCATTAGAAGAAGTTTAAGTTTAGGAAATTTGGCTCTCAGAAGAAATTTCAATCATTGTACTGTTGATATTTGGCTCTGTTGACTAATGAGTTTGCTGACCACTGGCTTAGAACTTCAGCTTAAATACCATCTTCTGCTAAAGACAAAAGACAAAAGAAAGAAAAATGTGGGGGAGAGCAGTTATGGGGAGATTACCAAGAAAAGCAGTAAACAAGAGTTAAAATTTTTTATGCAGCATTAAATTGGTGTTAGTGTTAACTTAGATAGCTAGATATTAATAAAAGAAGGAAGCAAAGGAAATATACATTATTAAGTACTAGAGGCCCAGTGCACGAAATTTGTTGGGGTGTTTGTGTGTCCCTCAGCCTGGCCTGCACCCTCTCCAATCTGAAACTTTTTGGTGGATTGAGCCTAAACTGGCAGTTGGACATCCCTGTCACAATCCAGGACTGCTGTCTCCTAACTGCTTGCCTGCCAGCCTGATCACCCCCTAACTGCTCCCCTGCTGGCCTGATTGATGTCTAACTTCTCTTCTGCTGGCTTGATCACCCCCCAACTGCTCTTCCCTACTGGTTATCTCTGGTAACCAACTTGTGGTGGCCATCTTGTGACAATGTTGTGGTGGCCATTTTGTGATGATGTTGTGCGACACCACCTAGGCTTTTATTATATAGGATAATACTAGTAAACTAGGGAACTGAATCGGATACTGAGCCTGATTGCTTCACTAGGAAGTTACAGCTTCACACAACCCCCAGGGCATTCTCCACACTCAGAACCTAATCCTCAAAGCAGGCACCAAGGATCATTACTGGCGGAGGTAAGCACATGAGCAGTAAAAGTCAAGGTAATGCAGGGAAAGGTGCTTCTACTATGAGAGATGTGTAGTAGAAGCTAAGATGATGGCCATAAATGCCTGTCTGTCTAGCCTGGGAAAAGAATCAGATTATATAAGGGACACAACCCTGGAAGAACTAGGAAATGTATTGGTAGGGGGAGGATACAAGGCATGCTCAGAAAGATTAGGAAGTTGATTGGTTAGTTTGAGAGAGTGCCTGTCCTTCCCAAGCCTGAGATAATATAATCAGCCTAACAAAAGCCTCTCTCTTGGTAACCAGTGCTTGCCCCATTTGTTCCCATGTTCTGTAGCAGCCAGGTAGGTTTAGCAGTCACCTGGGTCCTGGCAGCCACACAGGCTCCAAAGTCTGGGCCTGGCCCTGTGCCAGCAGAGCACTGCTGGGAACAGACACACTAGCTAGATGTGGTCAGACATGGACTGAACCTTATTTCCATAGGCAGCATTTTCTCCAAGGATAAGTATCTAACATTATCTTTGGGATTAACCCTTGTTCTTCTTGGTAGAGAGGAGAGGAGGTAGACCTTTGTAAATTTATGTCTTGCTTTAGGATGAAGGTAAAAACTTTTCTTTGAAGGCCTGGGGTAGAGGGTGGGGCAGGCTAGAAGGGGTCAATAGGAGGAAAAGTGGATATATGTAATACTTTCAACAATAAAGACAAAAAAAATAAAGTGATTTTTGATAAGCACATAAAAATTTTTTTTCTTATATCTTCTTAGTTACTTTCAGCTCAAAATAATGCTTATGCCAAAATGGAATATTATACTACCCTTTGGTATATAGATATTATTTATTTACATAAAAATTTGCTTAAATATTTATACAACAAATATTTATTGAACTAGAGGCCTGGTGCATGAATTCATGCATGGGTGGGGTCCCTCAGCTTGGTCAGCAATCAGGGCTGATTGGAGCTGGCCAGACAGGGGGAGGGACCATGGGAGGTTGGCTGTGGGAGGGCACTGACCACAAAGGGGCAGCTCCTGTGTTGAACATCAATCAGCAAGTCATAGCTACTAGCTAGTTGTCTGGTCATAATTGTCACTTAGGCATATATATATATATATATATATATATATATATATATATTTACTATGTGCATTGAAAATTTAGCAGTGAAAAAACAATGCAAAACAAAACAGATATCTCTGCTCTCATCCTATCCTATCTAATAAAGACAGAATATGCAAATTGACCATCACTTTGCGACAAAGATGGCAGCACTCACAGCCAATAAGGGGGGAATATACAAATTAACATGACAAAGATGGCAGAGGCCGGTCCGGAGCAAAGGCGGGAGGCAGCGCCTGACCCTGGAATGAAGGCAGGAGGTGGCAGCCAGAGCAAAAGCCTGGGTCGTAGGTGCCAGAGAGAAACCAATGCCAGCAGCCAGGGGAAGAAAGGCTTATTCTTGCACGAATCTTTGTGCATCGGCCCTCTAGTCTTATATAACAAAAGGCTAATATACAAAATAGACCAAATGGCAGAACAATCAGAACAACCGAGCAATCAGTTGTTATGACATGTGCTGACCACCAGGGTGTGTGTGCAGAATATGGTGGGCATTGGCCACAGCGAGATGGTGGAGCAGGTGATGGGGATGCCAGACCAAGGTGGGGTTCCAGTTGCTGTCACTGAAGCAAGTCTCTGGTGGTTACTAAAAATTCTTTGCTTCCATGTGCTTCGGTTCCACCTGGTGGTCAAACCTCCTGCCAGTGCCAGCTCCGCTCACACCTACTCCTGGCCCTGGAGCCGACACTTGCACCCACTGCCAGTGCTGACCCTGCTTGCACTTGCTGCCGGTGCCAGGCACTGGTCCTGATCACTCGGCACCATCAGCAGGTGGGAGCAGTGGCTGCTGGCCCTGATCGCCCTTGAGGGCTTCTCCACCTCACCCAGCTCCTGAGGAACGATTGGGGCAAAAACCCGCTGCTCACACCCACTGAAAGTGCTGGCCCATATCGCTCCGTGCCTTCAGCAGATGCAAGTGGGGCTGGCGCCATCAGTGTGTGGGAGCAGCGGCAGGGTACTAGGGCTTCCAGTAGACAAGGGACTGGGGGCTCTGATGGGAGGGACCTGGTGAGGGTGCGGAGGATGGGCTGAGACCTGCCCCTGTGCCTACTGCAGCCTCACGGTCCACAGTTTCTTTCAAGGTGAATGAATTTGTGCACTGAGCCCCTAGTGGAACTTATAATCTAGTAGTAACAGGAAGATCATAAACAAATATATATATGGTATAACAGGTGACTGAGTCCTATGGTGAAAAATAAAAGATAATAAGGGAGATATGGGGAATTATTTTATAGAGGATGATCAAGGGAGGCTTCATTACCAAGTTATGCTATTCAATCATTTATTCAAGTTATTAATTAATTCCTTAATATTTATTTAGCATACACCTGTTTGGTCCTGGGAGAATGTCAGTGTAGCTTCCACTTAATCTGCCACCCTGTAATTGCTTATTTTTAAGATTAACTATTTTAATAGTTAACAGGATTACATTCACATGATATAAAATTTCAGAAAATTTATAAAAGGTATACAGTGAAAAATAAGCAATCTTTTCTCCTACTTGAATAGCTATTCAGAGCCCATTGCCGATTTATTGATTATCCTTTAAGAGATATTTCAAGCATTTTATACTTCATTTTTTTCACACAAATTGTAACATACTTTATATAATTTTCTGCACATATTTTTTATTTTTCATTTTATTTTATTTTTTTGTTAATCCTCACCTGAGGATATTTTTCCATTGATTTTTAGAGAGAATGGAAGGGAGGAGAATCGATGTGAGAGAGACACATAAATTGGTGGCCCTTAAAGGAGGCCTGGGGCTAGGGATCAAGCCTGCAACTGAGGTATGTGCCCTTGACTGGAATTAATCTGGGACCCTTCAGTCTGTGGACCCATGCTCTATCCACTGAGCCAAACCAGTTAGGGCTTTTTTTTTTTTAACCTAATGATATATCTTGTGTATATCTTTTCATATCAGCACATATAGGTTTTTAAAAAACATTTTGTCTGCATAGTATTTAATCCTTTTTAAAAAATCCTCATATTTTCTAATATTTTGATTATAAATTAAACTATAATAAACATATTAGAACTATTTATTGATTGATTTGAGAGAGTGGGAGAGATCTAGATCATCTTGTTGTTCCAACCATTCATGCATTTATTTATTGATTGACTCCTTGTACATTCTCTGACCCTGCAGCTGTGGCACATTGAGACAACATTCTAAGCAACTGAACTACCTGGCCAGGGCTATAATAAACATGTTTTCACTCAAACAATTTTATAAATGTGCTAATATGTTTACAGGATAAATCTCCAAGAGTAGAATTGCTAGGTCAAATATTTTAATAGCTATTATCAAATTACTCTTTAGACAGGTTGTACCAATTTGCACTTTCCACAGGCTAATTCTAATCTTGAAGAATAGCTTGACCCTGGATGACTGAAGGACCTTTCATATCTGTGGCTGCCCTTGTGGGTTATACCAGAAGGTTACCAAATACCTTAGCATGCTGTTCATTTGCTGGTTTCAACCTTCTGTCCACCCTTTAAGTTTCTTTTCTTCTTGCTTTGTATGTTTTCCTGGGCAATTAGATTCTTTCCACAACTTCATGGTTTACAGATACCTTCCAGATCTATATATTCAGATGCAAACCTGTGTACTCTTTGTTCCCATTTGTATACTATCGCATGCACTCTAAGAAAAGAAATTAAAATGCAAGGGTTGGGAGAATAGAGTGGGTGGTCAGATCTGACTCAACTTTTGTGCTTCCAAAAGCAGCAGTCGCTGTGTACCAGTGAACCCTGGATAGGATACAGCTAGGTGGTATCTAGGAAAATCCAGGGAGGAGAAAAGAGAAAATTTTGGTGTATTTGTGGGAATGGGAAAAGAAGGTTCTGTTTTCTGTGAGGATGAGGTAGTGATATAAGCATCAAGAGAAGCCAAGGACTAATCAACATTGAACAACAGTAGTTGTCATAATTTGATATCTCTGTTTTGTACAGGTGGGTGAAAAATCATAGACCTCAAGGCCTTAGCTGGAAAAAGAAAAAAAAAGTAGTGACTTGACCACTGCCATAGCTTTGTGATGGGCCTCCCATGCTCCAGTTTCTTTCTTTAAAATCCATCCTCCAGTGCACTGTGAGAGTTATCTTTCTAACTGTGAGAGTTATCTATTCCCAGTTTTATTGTGGCTTCCACAATAAAATCTAAGTGATTTAGCATGAAGTCATTAGACATCTGGAATCCTGCCTTCCCTCCCAACCGCACGTTTTTTCCATTTTTTCCTCCTACTCATTTCCAGCTGCCCTGATATTTGAGTGCAGCAGTTACCCAGAAGTTCTTACTGTTTGATGCCACCTTTCCTCCCTGATTTACTTATTGAATGGTTACTTTGGTTAAAGAGTAACCTTTTTAATGAATTCTTTTTTACTTTGTATCATAAAGAATCCTTGAGACAGAGATAATCACTCCCTGTACTGCCAGGGAAGTGAGTGCACGCTTGTATTATTGCACTCATCACATTACACTATGGTTATCAAACTAGATCTACTCCCGTTTGCTTAATGTGCATTCTTATGAGGGCAGGGATCAAGTGTCTTGGTCATCGTTAGAGTCCTAACAACTCACAATGTCTGGCACTATTAGGCACTGAATGCAAATTTGTTGACTCAGTGAGACCCAATGTCCAGAGAAGCAAATGTGATCTGGAGTAAATCCATTACTTTCACCTGGGATTAGTATTCTTTATTTATAAAAATAGCACTTCCTTTCCTAAATTTTTATAATCCTATGAGGGTAGGTAAGTATCAACTCTTAGAGTAAAAAATTAGAAAATATGACTTTTAATCTTTAAGTGACTATAATCATGCTTCATCTCACATGAAATTTCGTGGGTGGCCTGATTTTTTTTCTTATACTGCTGCATTCCCATGGTCTTAGGCTATACAGCAGCAGCTCTCAACCTGTAGGTCGCACAGGATTGCCCAAGACCATCAGAAAACACAGATATTTACATTAAGATTCATAACAGGAGCAAAATTACAGTTATGAAGTAGCAGTGAAAATAATTTTATGGTTGGGGTCACTACAACATGAGGAACTGTATTAAAGGGTCACGGCATTAGGAAGGTTGAAAACCACTGCCCCAAACAATAATATATTGAACATTTATTTATATCAATATAACGGTATAGATTTTTCCTGATTGCCAGTGGAAATTTGCATATGGTATAAAAAGTTCATTACTTAGGATGTACAAATATGCCATGTTGTTTATGAGAATGCAGTGATCATGCACAACCAATGCCGGAAACCAAACATTGTCTCACTAATAGAAAGATGTGGACAGGAGACCAGAAGGCTGCTCAACCTTAATTGCTCTGAAAGGTCAGAGCTAATCATTCACTGTTTAGTTGAAACATTGTTAGCTGAAGCAGCCCCTACCTGTTTGTTTCATGTTAATTTCTGTTCTTGTAATTTCCTGTCTAAAGGCTATGGGTGTGTCCCAAAGTTTTAATAAAAAGGAGAAAAAGGCCAGAGCAAGGGGTAGTCTTTTCCACTAGAGGAAGGTTCCCAACTGGCCCCCCAATATCGCCAAATTAATACTTTTCTAGTCTCTCTTTTCATTTGCATGTGGCCTCCTCCAGAACCTGAACCCTGAACATCTGGAGCCCAAGAGGGATGTGGAAAAGGGTTTTCTGCCCACATCTGGAACCTGACCACAGGACGTCTGGAGGAGAAGATATTTTTCATCTAAGAGCGAAGGAAGGAAAATTCACCAAGGAAAATGATGAGGGAAAATTCACCTAGGAAAAGGTGAGGGCAATTCAACGTACGCAAAGCCCACAGATTAACTGCAGAGTCAAGATCTGTAAGTAGGGTGGGAACATCTTTTTCAGCCAGGCTAATGGGGAAGAATTAGGTTATAAATATAAAGTAAACTTCACTATAGACTTTTGGTTTGCATGCTTAAATAATGTGGTTTCTTGTTCAAATAAAAATTTTAGTTTGCATTTGGAATCTAAAATCTATAATAAGTGAAACTCTACTGCTGAAACTGCCTCTGGTGCGGAGAAATTTAAAGGTGGCAGGAGAGGACAAGGCTTTCTGCTCTCCTGCAATGAGATTACTGAAGGTTTCATTTAAAAATTATAGAAGAACTCGCAGCGAAATGCAAATCTTGGCCAAATTAGGTGCTAGTTATTAATTCAGAAAGCGAAAATGAAGAAAAAATTTAAGATCTGTCTTTATCTTTTAAGCATGAAAAGAAATTCAGTCAGATCTGTTACTGATGCTTTCCCCTGAAGTAAACAGGATGTAGGGGAAGGGAGAGACACGTGGCAATCCAATATGAAAGTCCACTCTCCCAGTATGCTAATTTAAAGTCTCCTTTCTCACCATGAAAAAGTCTTAAAAATTTAGAGATGTGTCTGGAATTTCTGTACTCATGAGAAGAGAAGCCAGCTTAAAAAGAAATGCACGCAATTGTCCACCTTTTTGGACACATTAGACAGGGTTTTAAGCTGCAATCTCTCCACAAAAGCTGCAGAAAAAGAAAAACCCAGAACTAGTCTTTATTTTTTAAGAAAGGTGGTGTAAAGGAACCAAAAGGAGAAGATTTTGTGTTATTAATCAAGGTTTTCAGCTAAATTCAAATTAAATTGGGAGAAAATAAAATAAAATTTCTCTAATAATTAGGAATTCAAAATATATTGTTTATTGGCCTAATTAAAAAAGGATTAATTCTGTGATTCCGAACTGAACAATTTTAATATAAAAAAACAGTTTAAGCCGAAACCGGTTTGGCTCAGTGGATAGAGTGTCGGCCTGTGGACTGAAAGGTCCCAGGTTCGATTCCAATCAAGGGCACATACCTTGGTTTCGAGCACATCCCCAGTAGGGGGCGTGTAGGAGGCAGCTGATTGATGTCTCTTTCTCATCCATGTTTCTAACTCTCTATCTCTCTCCCTTCCTCTCTGTAAAAAAATCAATAAAATATATTAAAAAAACAACAGTTTAAAATATAATTGATATCTTAAGATAATTATAAAAAGTATTATAATCTTTAAATCATATATGAGTATATATATATTTGATGGTCTTTTCCATGTTAAAATTTCAAGGCTTTAACAGAGATGTTTCTTGGAAAGCTCCATGGGCCCGGAGTAATTCAAGAAAATTGTTCTCTCTTCTTAAAGAAAATCTTTTTAAATTTAACCGATCTAATATACTTGAAATTGCATGAAAAGCCTTATCAAATAAAAATTAATAACTATATTTTAAATGTCCTGAAGGTTTTGGTCTCTAAGAAGGGCAAAATGAAGTAACTAAATATTTCTTAAAATTCCAACAGTAGAATTTAAAATCACAAAAAGCCAAAACTGGTTTGGCTCAGTGGATAGAGTGTCGGCCTGCAGACTGAAGGGTCCCAGGTTTGAATCTGGTTGGGGTCATGTACCTTGGTTGCACATCCTCGGTGCGGGGCGTGCAGGAGGTAGCTGATTGATGTCTCTCTCTCATCCTTCTCCCTTCCTCTCTGTAAAAAATCAATAAAATATATTTAAAAAATAAATAAATAAAATAAAATCACAAAAAGCCCGTAGCCGCCTAGAGACGGGGCAACATTTGTGGCTTGTGAATCAGACATAAGCATTTACTAAATTTGCTTTGCTTTTTAAATGAAGATACCTACTTTAATTAATAAATTAGCTTTTTAAATAAAAATAAGGTTTTCAGCTAAATAAAAAGCCAATGTCTTTGTAAGCAATTTGATTAAGTATTCTAATAAAGTAACTAAGACCTTGTCTATATAAAATGACAGTTTAAAATTGAATTGCCATGACCTAGAACAAAGAATATCCTTACATGATATTATTCCACAATGTCATTTTAATTTTTGATATTTTACAACAGTATATTGTACAAATATCCCAAACAAACTTACAATATAATTCTTTGAATGTTTGGCAGCAATTTTAAAAAGATCATGAAAGGAATTAAGGCAGTGAAAAGGTACTTGAGCATTCTATATTGGCTTTTCTTGCTCCTTTTGCCAAGAGGGACCTTCCCACAGCTGTAGCCTGAGCTTTGTGTTCATGCTGAGATTGAAGCCTCGTGTTGGCTGGTACCATGAATCTGTCTCTCACCTAGTGGTGTGAGCTGTCACCTTGTGGCCTCCCTGGAGAAGAAACCTGGGTTCCCCAAGACATGTGATCAGTGCTGGGACCCCGCCAGCAGGTGAGAGGATCCTAAGGCAGGTACTGTGCATGGAGGCCACAAGGGCATCGGCTACCAAGGAGACGGAACTGAACCTCACATCAACCCACTTGGCCCCGGAGGAAGGCTGGTTAGCCAGTGACGGGTAAGATTCCTCGGAGGAGGAACAACCTAAGACAGGCATAGTCACAGAGGGGCCATCAGGAGAAAACTTGGGGATCAACAGAGGTGAGGCACAGATCCTCACCTCCCCAACATTGCAGGGGCTTGAACCTTCGCCCCTTCTGAGGGAGGTCTCCTGCCCCATGGCTGCTTCACTTCCCACGCTCAGCTCCCATCGGGACCCAGGTGACAAGACAGAGACTTGGCCCAGCTCCGTTTGGGACACAGGTGACAGACAAAGATTTGGTACAGCTCAGATCGAGACCCAGCAACAGACAGAGACTTGGCCAACAGCTGCCCTGTATTCTAAATCCAGCCTAACACCAGGAATGCTCAGGGCCTACTCAAGAATGAAATAATCCTTTCCACTAATATTTGCAGGATAAAACTAAGATTGTTGTTAGAATATTAAATTTGACAATTAATTAGTAGTCAAGTTTTCAAATTAATTTAAATTGGCTAATTGAAATAAGTGAATATTTAAGCAAATTTAATTGTACTGAAAAAAAGTTGTTCCTAAAGTATTAATTAAAATTTCTATTGGTAGTTCATTGCATGGTAAAATTGCTTAACATGCAATAAATGTAAAGCAGTCATATTTTTGTGCAAAAAAATTAAATTTTAAAGTCATCAATACTGCATTATAAAAATTTTCCAAAAGCCTCCTAATAATTAAATAAAAAAAGGGAGATAGTGGAATAATATTATATAAAAAAAAGTATCCTCTAAGCAAGTTACATCTAGAAACATTTTTTTTACTTAACAGCAACACACACATAAAAACATATGTTAAGCC
>PVJN01055173.1:0-13171 GCA_004026805.1 Lasiurus borealis | reverse complement strand
AATTTCTAGTTCCATCTCTAGTTGGTTCTTTTTCATCTCCTCTTGGGTCTCGCCAATTTTATCCAACTTTTCTATGATATTCTTGAAAAACCTTATAAACGTGGTTTTGAACTCGATATCCTGTCGTTTTTTTTCCTCCATTCCTTTTGTTTGTGATCCCTTCCCTTGTCTCAGCATTTTCACTATGCTGGGAGAACTTTGTGTTGGATTCAGCCTTATGATAGCAGGCTTGCAAAAAACGCAGAAGCCTCTGTTGAGCTTGGGATGGGTGGAGTCTCAGGGCTTAAGGGACCGCCTTGCCTTCCAGTTGGCCCCGCCCTCCACGGCCCCCAAGTCTCACGTGACTGGGCAATGGCTGGAGCGGACCTTGTGCGCACGCACCCGCAGTGCCTCCAGACCGCTGTCTTTCCAGCTCCCCTGTGCCCCAGGACCACATGAGTCTAGGTCTCCAGGGTTTCGCCCGAAACAGGAGCCCAGTGGACTCAGAAGTGGCGCAGTTGGGAGGGTCTGTCTCCCGTCCAGTCGCGAAAGCCAGCGGCCCAATCAGCAATCTGTCCTCCGAGCAGTGCTGTGCGCACAGCCACCAGCCCTCTGACCTTTTGCGACTCCCCTAAATTTCTGTGCACCTCTTCCTTTTCACAGTCCAAACTCCCCCCGTATGAGTTTCGGCTGAATCTGGGGTTTAGTGTCGTAGGATAAGGGGTTCAATGCCATTGGGAGTCTCCGTTTCCCTCCCGCCAGAGAAAGCCAGCCAGGTAGTCCGGCACCCGCTCTCTCAGTGCGCGCGTCTCCCTACCTCAGCTTTTTGCGGCTCCTCTGGGTCTCTGTGAGCCCCTCTCTTTCCCTCTAGCTGTAGAACTTCCACTCAGCCAGCCTTCCTGTGGTTCTGGATGATCTCCGTTCTGTCTTTTAGTTGTAGTTTTGAAATTGTTGTGCGAGGCAGCAGTGTAGATGTTTACCTATGCCGCCATCTTGGATTCTCTCCAAAATATAAATGCTTTTAGTCAATGGTTGTTTGAAATCTTAGTGATTCCCCTAAAGAAGTGGGAGTAGGAATATATTAGTGCAAAGAAAAAAAGTAATAGAACAGATGAGATACAGAACCAAAAGAAAAACAAGTGAGATGGAGAATTTGAATCCTACCCACACTTCAAAGACTGAATCAAATTCTGCCACCCTGAAACCATCCTATAGCCTCCCTCACCAACTCCCTCCTTTGCTCTCATTGAGATGTTTGTGTCTCTTCCACAGCACTCATCATACCCTATTCTATAAATATGATTATTCATGTTGATTTTTCAAGGTATGCCCTCCTAGTTTATAAATTGCATGAGGGACCTAGTTTTTTTCTTTCTTTTCTTTTTTTTTTTAATCCTCACTGAAGGTATTTTTTCCATTAATTTTTAGAGAGTGGAAGGGGGAGAGGGAGGAGAAGAGAAAGAAGCATCCACATGAGAGACCATTGATTGGTTGCCTCCCTCATGAGCCCAGACCAGGGCCAGCAATTGAACCTGATACCCTTAGTTACACAAGCTGATGCTCTAACCACTGTACCACAAGCTAGGCCTGTTGATCTTTTTTATTTTTTACCCTACAGCATGTCTTGTTCCAAATATATATAAGTCATTTGTCCTTGCTTTATGAGATATGTAAATATTTCAGAAAAAAATAAAGATGCTTCTACAGCATGTTTTTTTTTTTTTCTGAATTCATTTCCTATCCTGCAGGCTAATCACTTTGCTGTGCACCATGACGAAGAGAAAGATGTCATCACTGGCTTGAAACAAAAGACTTTGTATGGACGGCCCAACTGGGATAATGAGTTCAAGACAATGGCGAGTCAACACCCAAAGTAAGGCATTTTCTCCTTCAAGGTGTTCTTGAGGCTTGTGGTTTGTCTAAAAGCAGCAGCTCCCAAATATGGCTATATTTGTATATTGAAAATAAAACTACCCAGATTCCTATCTTTACACCTAGTGGAAGATTCTACATATATCTGACTTCAAGATGAGTCTTTCAATCACATCAAAATTACGTGGAGAGTTATTAAAAACAAAGATTTTCAGGCCCCCACAGTGGACATTCATAATCCTCTTCCTCCCAAGTAGGACCATAAGTTGGTTCTTTTCTTTCACCTTCTAAATTTCACTAGTGTCTCTACTACTTTTAATTCAATACAATTTATACATATTAAAGAGATTGTCTCCACTTTCAGTTTTATCTTTTGGGTCTAAAATCATAAATTGAAAGACATCTCAATGTCCTTTCTGCTCTCACTAAAGCTTTAGCCATCAGGAAACTTTGAGGGGATCCTTTATCTTGCTGGAATACATTATAAACTCAAGAAATCTCTACAAATATACCCTTAAGTAATTGCTTATACTTTAATGAGCATGTGAACCACTCAGAGGGTCTTTTTAAAATGCACTGATTTTAGTAGAACTGAGGAGGGGCCCAAGAATCTGCATTAGTAAAAGCTGTCACCGAGGCTACTGGTCTAGAACCACACCTTGCAGGGATTCAGACTCTTAAATGTAAAAAGATAAAGCCACACCAAGCTGTGGGCAGAGTTGGTGTATTTAAAGTGGATTCGTTCTTGATTTCAGGATGATGGGGAGGGTTGGGAGGACACAAGAGCCCTGAAGGGAAGTAGCTCACAGACTCACAAATCACCACCATTTTTTTCTGTGGTAGAAGTTTCCATAAACTTTGCTTGAATGTCATTTTCCAGGGAAGTTAACTGTCATTTTAGTATCCTTCTTTCCTCACAAACAGGGCTGAGCAGCTCTCCCACAGGGCAATCTAAACCCAGTCATTTGTGCAAAAAACAAAGGAGCAGAGAGGCTCTACCCCAAGGCCTAAAACCATTTGGAAATCCCCCTAGATGCTGTGTAATCTATGGCATCCTGAAACCTGAAACTATCTTTTCTTTCTTTCTCCAAAGTACCAGAATAGGAGTTTTCCTCTGTGGACCTGAAGCCTTGGCTGAAACCCTCAGTAAACAAAGCATCTCCAACTCTGAGTCTGGCCCTCGGGGAGTGCATTTCATTTTCAATAAGGAAAACTTCTAATTGTTTTCTTTCATGAGAAAATATATGTGGGTTATACTTTTGGATGTCCAAATAATGCTAGCTGATTATGTAAGTTCCTCCCTTAAAAATGGAAAACAAGAAATTCTAATGTGAAGGTTTTCCCTGAAAAGAATGTCAGATTGTTTGATTGTGATAATTTGCATTTGAATGGGGCTTTATAGTTTTCAGACCACTTTAATAAACATTTTTTTCCCATCACTCTTGCCAGAGAAAGGTAGGGCAAGGATTTCTGGAGTTAGTTTTTAGAATAAAAGACAAATGGGGACTCAAATGATGCAGTAACTTCCCAAAGATTATGAAGCTGAGATGCATCTATCTAGGCCATCTGATTCCAGATTTGGTAGTCTTCCCATAATACCAGGCTACCTGGGAATGGGTTTGTATATTCCCCAAAGGGAGAAGCAAACCAGAAAGTAGCTATTTATTTTCCATTTTGTATCATCTTTGTTCTCATTATTGTCATGGGGAAGGAAATAATATATGCTCAACACTTAACATTAACAGGATTGACATTTGTGCATACTTCAGTTTACCAATAGATACTGTTCTTACAAAATAATATTAAAGTAACTGGAATTGATGTATTACCCAGCATATACAATCATGCTTGGCACAGAGTAGAGAGTCAATGAAAATCTGTTTAACAAATGAATGAAAAGACATTTAGAACCATATAATGCCAGGGTAGAATTAATTTAAACCCTTAAACCGAATTCTCTAAGGAAATAACCTCTGTTACTCTTATAGGCCAAAGGAATGTGATGCTCCTGAAGGTAGGGAACAGGCTAAGGATAGTAACCAATAGGGTGTCCTGGAGGTTCCCTTACATTCATATTTGAAGAATAGAGAGAAGGTAGATGGAGGCAGAGAATGGATCTTCTACTGTAACTCAAGCTGGCTTCTCTAGTCTTGCTATCTGTGTTATGAAAGAAATGCACACTGAAATGATCTCTTCCAACCATCACTTGTGAATTTAAAATTAAGAATTATAACAAATATGTATCTAATATGTCCCATCTGCTTTAAATAGCATCACTCTTTGTTTTACTTAAATACTCACATACAAAAATGGTTCTTATTGTGTAACTAATGATTTATTGTTTTGTCATCATCATCACCATGAAATTTATATCCTAGAAACTAAAATACCCAGCTTATGATGTAGGTATTGAATTCACACTCAATAGAATGTTCTCGATATCTATGTGTTCAAAAGAGAGTCTCCAAATCATTGTTAATATGGCCAGAAACATTTTTTCTTTTTCTTACAACTGCTCTTATATCTGTGAACTAAAAACAGTTTTCTTGGCCCAATCCTCTGGAGCCACAGATATTTAGAATTATTCAACTTCAGTAAGGAGGAAGAAAGAGAAGTAAGCAGGAAAGGCAGAAAACAAGGTTTGGAGGAAATAGGCAGGAAGGAGGAAAGAGAATAGAAGAATGAGAGAAAGCTAAAAAGGCAAAAGGTTAGGGTAAGGGAAAGAGACCTCACATTGCTCAGTTTCTACCCCAGACTTAAAGTCTTATATGTACTGAATGTAATTGAAGGAAACATGCACATATTCATTTTATTTTTATTACATATGATATTGAATATGAAATTCTTATTATAAATTTTGATGTGGGCGAGCATATTCAGGGTACTGGGATGAACTAGTAAGAACTCAGTTGTTCTTTTGCGTTCTCAGGATAACCAGGACATAACAAGTCAGGTCTGCTGCTGCTTTGTCATCTTCCCAAAATGTCCCAGAATGTTTCCACATAGAGAAATGTAGGTCCAGCCTATTCACACTGCATGCCAAGAATCAATTCATTCATTTAACAAATTTTTATTGTGCTATTAACAATGACTCTGGCTCTATCTTCCTGTTTTCAATTCTTGACACCAAGTGTGAGGAAATGGGGAACCACACTTATAAGGAGTCTGGGAATCTTGGCTATGACTAACCTATTATAACATAAATTAAACCAACTCCATTTGTTGCTTTGGCACTCTAAAGGGTTTTGTCCCTTTGGCACCTACATGGTTACCAAAATTGAGAAATCTGTCCTGTGTTATCCTGGTTATGAGATTTAAAAAAAAAAAAGAGTATAAAAGTGCTTGTCATCTTGAGAGCTTACTTCTTCATGCTTCTTCCAAGCCACCAAGTGTATCTTTCTTTAACATTTAGTATTTAGCATTTAGTAACAAATCCTGAGAGAATGATTAAGCATTATTTTAATCTCCAGGCTCCAAAGACTTTTCTTAGTTCTTTGGTTTTTGCAATATTGCTTTTATGAAATTTGAATGCTTGTAGGTATGTTATGTGATTATCCTGGGGGTCCCTGGGAGATAATTCTTAGGAAGAACTATTAACACTGTACTCAATATTAAAATTAATGAACTCTTTTGGTGTCTGTGTTGTTGATCTTTGTGTTAAAAGGTGGATTTAGATAGCAAAGATTTTTTTTTCTTTCCTGATGAAGTTGAGATTCCCTGTGTTTTTGTATATGACATGCCAAACATTGCACAATTTATGGACTGGTAAGGGAAAACTGAGTATAGAGTTCTGTGCTACTGTCCTAGTGACACTCACATCACTAATCTAAGGAACAAGGAAGTATCACCTAACATCAGAATTTAGAAGGCAAAGAAGTTCTAGCATAATACCTTTTTTTTTTTCATTTCCTCTTGTATTCTAACTATGCAATTAAGTGTCATCAAATCAGATTGTAAATATATATACACTAGAGGCCTGGTGCATGAAATTCATGTATGGGAGGAGTTGTTGGTGGTGGTCCCCCTCAGCCCATCCTGCATACTATCCAATTTGGGACCCCTCAGGGGATCAAGCCTAAACCATCAGTCAGACATCCTTCTCACAATCCTGAACTGCTGGCTCCTAATCACTCACCTGCCTGCCGGCCTGGTAGCCCCTAACTGCCCCACTCTGCTGACCTGATTGCCCCAACTGCCCTCCACTGTCAGCTATGTCACCTCCAACTGCCCCCCCGTCGGCCTGATCACCCCTTACTGCCCCCCCTCTGCCAGCCTGGTTGTCCCTAACTATGCCCCATGCCAGCCTAATTGCCCCCAACTGTCCCCTCTGCCAGGCTGGTCACCCCCAACTGCCCCCCTTTGTCAGCCAGCTTGCCCATAACTACCCCCCTGTTGGCTTGGTCGTCCCCAACTCCCCCCACCCTGCTGGCCTGGTTGTCCCTCCCGGCTCCCCTGCCAACCTGATCACCCCATGCAGCCTGTTTGTTCAGTCATTTGGTCGTCCCTCACTAACCCCCTTGTTGGCCTGGTTGTAAGCAGACATCTTGTGAGGGTGTGACAGTCAATTTGCATATTATCTCTTTATTATATGCTTCTGTGTTGGCCATTCTTCTAAATGAGTCAACCAGTTACAATCTCCACTGTCTAAGACAAACTCTGACTCGTGAGACACATGCAGCTCTTTAGAGTATGGCTCTTCCACAAAATACCACGTGTGGGCGCATACATACAGTGCGATTGAAACTTCATAGCCCATGCTCAGAAGTTGGCTTTTGGCTCTCAAAAGAAATTTAAATCGTTATACTGTTGATATTTGGCTCTGTTGACTAATGAGTTTGCTGACCACTGGTCTAGGAAAGAGATAAAGGCATAGGCATATATTTCTGTGGGAATCAGCATATTCTGCCATGGTGGCTAAGGACATTACCTGAAACAAGTGTCAATAATAGAAATAGCTAGTTAACATCTATTAAATACCTCCTACTATGTCAAACATTTTACATACACTTCAGCTAATCACTCAGGACACTGCAAGGTTGTCATTTTATCCCAATCTTGTTGATAAAAAGAAAACTGAAGCTGAGAGAGGATAAATGTTAGGCACAAACTATCCCACAACTACTGGGTGACTGTATCAACATTAAATCTACATTTTTCTGGTAAAAGTATTGTCCATTTTCTTTATATTGCACTAACAGATTAGACAAGGTATAAGTAACCAAGAATAATTTCAAAGCTGTTGTGCTAGGTACAGATTATATACTAAGACGAGCTGGGTAACAATGGTGGTATATACCTCTGTTTTATGCCATCTACATATCATAATATGTTGGTGTAAAAACACTGATTAATCCAATTATTGTTAATTTTTACTTTTATTTATTTTGAATTTTTCAAGTTTATTGAGGTATAATTGACAAGATTGTAAGATTTTTAAAACATATAATATGATAATTCACCAAATAATATTTTCCCAAACAATAATAACTTTCACCCATCTATATATATATAAGCCTAATATGGAAAATGCCCCCTCTGGAGTTCGACAGACTGGGAGTTTCACTTGCTATGATGTGTGCTGACCACCAGGGGGCAGCACAAAAGAAGGAAGGCCCTGGCCAATGGCTGGCAGCTGCTAGAGACCCTATCCATGCACAAATTTTGTGCATGGGGCCTCTAGTATAAGAGTAATGCAGTGAGCCAGTCTAAAAAATTTAACACTGATACAAACTATCATTTAGTTTACAGCCATATGTAGGTGATACTGTATTTTTAGTGTATTTCATTAGAAGGTAGGTATTGTCAGTCTGTCCCGTTATTGGTGGTATAAAGTTTAATCACCAGATTTCTCTGTTATAAATGTAAAGGTATTATTTTAGTTTTGTAAGTAGTAAGTAACATTTGGGGAATATTTTGTGACTGACCATAAAAATATTTTCTCCAATAACTTTTTACCCAGTCATTTTAGCATATGAAATCATATCATCTGCAAACAAAGACAATTTTACTTCTTCCTTTTTTATTTCATGCTGCTTATTTACTAGTATTTTTCTTGCCTGATTGTTCTGGCTAGGACTTCCGTTGCTATGTTGAATAGGAGTGATGACAGTGAGTACTTTTGTTTCTGATTTTAAAAGAAAAGCTTTCAAATTTTTACCGTTGAGTGTGATCTTAGCTGTTGGCTTGTCATATATGGCCATTATTATGTTGAGGTATGTTTCTTCTATATCCATGTGTTGAGCATTTTTTCATGAAAGGATGCTATATTTTGTCAAATAATTTTTCTGCATCTATTGAATAAAATCATGATTTTTATCTTTCTGTTGATGTGGTGTATCACATTTGTGGATTTGTATGTGAAGAACCATCCTGCATCTCAGTGATAAATCTTATTAGACAATAATGTTATAGTGTATAATCTTTTTACTATGCTGTTAAATTTGATTTGCTAGTAATTTTTTTGGAATTTTTGCATCTATATTCATTAGGGATATTAGCTTATATTTTCTTGTAGTTTCATTATCTGAATTTGGTATCAGGAAAAGGCTAGCTTTGTAAAATGAGTTTGGGGGTGTTCCTTCCTCTTCAATTTTTGCAAGAGTTTGAGAAGGATTGGCATTAATTATTCTTTAAATGTTTGGTGGAATTCACCAGTGAAACCATCTGGTCCTGGGGTTTTCTCTGTTGAAAGGTTTTTTGATTATTGATTCAATTGTCTTATTCTTTTCTGGTCTCTTCAGATTTTCTATTTCTTCATGATTCAGTCAGTCTTGGTAGGTTATATGTTTCTAGAAATTTATCCATTTCTTCTAAGTTATCCAGTTTGTTGGCATATCATGGTTCATAGTATTCTCTCATGAACATTTCTTTGTATTTCTGTGGTACTAGTTATAATGTCTCCTCTTTCATTTATGATTTTATTTTAACCCTGTCTCTTTTGACTTGAATTTGATCTAAAGGTTTGTCAATTTCAGTTACCTTTACCAAAACAACAACAACAACAACAAAACAACTTTAGTTTCATTGAATTTTTTAAAAATATATTTTATTGATTTTTCACAGAGAGGAAGGGAGTGGGATAGAAAGTCAGAAACATCGATGAGAGAGATAGACATTGGTCAGCTGCCTCCTGCACATCCCACACTGGAGATGTGCCCTCAAGCAAGGTACATGCCCCCGACCGGAATCGAACCTGGGACCTTTCAGTCCGCAGGCCAACGCTCTATCCACTGAGCCAAACTGGTCTTGGCACATTGATTTTTTAAAATATTTTTTCTGGTCTCTATTTTATTTATTTCTGCTCTGATCTTTGTTATTTCCTTTCTTCAGCTAACTTTGGCCTTAGTTTGGTCTTCTTTTTCTATTCCATTGATGTGTAAAGTGAGGTTATTTGAGTTGTTAATGTCAGCATTTATTGCAATAAGTTCCCTTTTAAAACTGCTTTTATAGCATCCCATAGATTTCAATATGTTGTCTTTTCATTTTTTTTTTTTTTGGTTTATTTTTTATTTTCTGTTGGATTTTTTTTAACCAGTTTGTTGTTTAGGAGCATGTTATTTAATCTCCACACAGCTGTGAATTTTCCAGTTTTCTCCTGTTATTGATTTCTGATTTCTTACCACTGTATTCCAAAAAGAAACTTATGATTTCAATCTTAGTTAAATTGTTAAGACTTACTTTGTGGCCTATCCTGGAGAATATTCTGTGTGTACTTGAGAATAATGTGTATTCAGCTGCTGTTGGATATAATATTCTGTATATGTGTGTTATTTCTATTTGATCTAAAGGAAGGTTTGATTTCAATGTTCCCTTGTTGATTTTCTATTTGGATGATTGTTGAGAGCAGGACATTGAAATTTCAAATACTTTTATCTTATTTCTGTCTATTTCTCCCTTCAGATCTGTTAGCATATGCTTAATATAGTTAAGGGCACCGATGTTGGGTTCATATATATTTAATTTGTTTATAATTTGACCCCTTATCATTTTATATTTGTCTTTGTCTCTTGTTACCATTTTTGACTTGATGTCTATTTTGTCTGTTCTCCTTTGGTTTTCATTTGCACGAAATATCTTTTTTCATCCCTTTCCTTTGAATCTATATTTTTCCTTAAAACTGAAGTGAGTCTCTTGTAGACAGCATTTAATTAAGTCTTTCTTTTTTTTATTTACCCATCCAGTTATTCTGTGT
This sequence comes from Lasiurus borealis, assembly GCA_004026805.1. Taxonomy (NCBI): domain Eukaryota; kingdom Metazoa; phylum Chordata; class Mammalia; order Chiroptera; family Vespertilionidae; genus Lasiurus; species Lasiurus borealis. The sequence continues at coordinate 3,129 of PVJN01055173.1, read as the reverse complement.
CTTTTGATTGGAGGAGTCAATCCATTAACATTTAGAAATATTATTTAGGTAAGGACTTACTATTGCCATCTTTTAAAATGATTTTGGCTATTTTGTAGTTCCATTTTTCTTCTCTTCCTTTCTTGCTTCTTTTCTTTGTAAATAGATGATTTTCCATAGTGATATGCTTTAATTCTCTTTTCTTTATCTTTTATATATGTATTGCACATTTTTGTTTGTGTCATGAGTCTTACATAAAATATCATATACATATAGTTTTTAGCTCACTGATTTGGTCTTCTGCTTGCTCAAGTCTGCTTTTGAAGCTTTTTATTGAATTAGTTCTTCAGCTCCAAAATTTGTTTTTGTTTTCTATATCATTGTAGAACTTCTCATTTAGTTCTTGTATTGGTTTCCAGATATTAAATTATCCATGTTCTCCTGTAGTTCTCTAAACATTTGTTAAATAATTATTTTGAATTCTTTGTTGGATAATTCCTGGATCTCCATTTTTTAGGGCCAGTTACTGAAGTTTTGCTATATACCTTTGATGGAACCATGTTTCTCTGATTCTTAATAATTCCTATAGCCATTCATATGTGTCTGCACATTTGAAGAAACAATCCCTTCTTCCAGACTTTATGGACTAAGTACACTAAGGGAAGCCTTTCGCCTGAGGGTGGAGGCACATTGGATGACATTGTGACCTTTGGCTTAGTGGTGCAGGGTGCCAAGTGTGACAGTATATGGTAGCACCAGGTCTGGGGAAGTTTGATGTCTCTTCATCTCAGAACACTAGGGTCCACAGTATCAAAACTGTGTAGTATTTGGTGAGAAAAACAGGAAATCTATAGTGACTATAAGGGCTGTTGGGATCCTAAATGGCAAGATCTGCTATCCGGGCATATGGTAAGCAATGGTGGAGTCCAGAGCTGGTGGTGTGCACACACTTGGCTATAGGGTGCCAGCTGTAAGTATCTATATAATGGGGCCAGTTTCAGACATCCTCATAGTCATGGGGGCCAGGGCAGATAGCAAGGCCTGGGAACAACTATAGACTCACTGGCAGCTACAGAGGATATGACTATTGACATGTTCATCTGTGGCTACCCACACTCACTCTGGGCTAGCACACTGTAGTGGAGCCTGTTGGTGGTTTGGGACTAAAGGTGTACAGATGGAAATCTAGAGGGACTAGCTATAGGTGGGCATAGTTGGGCCAGCAAGTGACAGAGGACAGGACCTGAAATGGGCCCACAGCAGCTATGGGGGCCCTGGTTGTTGATATGCTCACCTGTGGCTTCACACTCTCCCCCTATGCTTGCATGCTGCACTGGAGACCAGTGACTGATGGCAAGCCAATGGTATGCAAGTGCACAGTTGGTGTCTTGCACTTCTGCAGCTTTAGAAGCATGAGCTGGCTGTGAGCATGGCTCTCAGGCTCTGGTGAGGGTGGAGAAGGACTCTGGCATCTGGCATGTTACATTTTCCCAGCTACAGAGACCTCAGTGACATCAGGTGCAGGTCTAGGTTTCCAGTGGGAGTGGTGATGGGAAGGGAGCAGGAAGAGACTCAGGTTGCTGGTGTGGTACATGTATAACAAGCCCTGGAAAAATCTGCAGAACATCTACTGCAATTGTGCTGACCATTGGCTTCATGAGTGGTGAAATATGCCTAGGTTTTCTTCAGAACAGGTCTCTAAACCACAGTTGCTTCTGCTATATGTCTGTTAATAATAGCCCATGCTTTTCTTCCTTGTTCCTAGCTGACTTAACACATCTCAGCTTCGAAGGTTTGGTGGGATTAAAGTAAAGTGGGAACATTGCATAGTGTCAAAACAGGCTTGGAAAGCTGATCAATAACCCCACTCTTTTTTTTCCTGGTGAGGGGAACTCTTTCTAGCTGGGAAGTTCTTTCTTGGTGCTAAACAATGCCAGTGTGGGGGATGGAATGATGAAAGCAATGTGATTTTGTTTTCCTTTCCTTTTGAGTTATTATTCTCAGAAGTTTTGTTTTGTTTTGTTTTTTTGTTTGTTTCACAGTATTACTAAAATGTCCTAAGTGGACTCTAGATGTCTATCAGAACTGTTTTTGTTCATGGATAGTGCCCAATCATTGATCTTTGTGGGCATACAGGGAAACTGGGTTCTCCAACCTCATCATTCATTCCATATACTCTAATTTTTACTTTTAAATTCAGATAAGATAGGACCAATAAAGAAGTGGAATTATTTGGCTGGAAAAAAGAAGGATCTAGGATGACTCAATAATAATGAATAAATCTACTTTTAAAATATTTATTTATTTATTTATTTGTTTTAGAGAGAAGACGGGAGGGAGGGAGGAAGGGAGGGAGGGAGAGAGAGAGAGAGAGAGAGAGAGAGAGAGAGAGAGAGAGAGGTGAGAGAGAAACATTGATTGGTTGCCTTCTTTATGTACCCTGACCAGGGGTCGAATCTACAATCTAGGTATGTGCTCTGACCAGGAATCAAACCTGCAACCTTTTGGTGCACTATTGGCCATTTCATAGGTGTGTTTGTGTGTGTGTGTGTGTGTGTGTGTGTGTGTGTGCGCGCGCGCGCGCACGTTAAAAATAAATTTACATAAGAAACTGTTATAAAATGAAAGAATTTGTCAACTGTAAATTTTGTTGGGTAAAAAACAAATTGCTGACAGAGTCTAAGAAATCTGGCCCTTAGAGATTTCTAAAAATTCTACAAAAGATCAACCATGTGGCCTGAGATTCTTTTAGAACTATAGTCTTTTTTTATATTGTTGTTGTGGTTAAGGAATGCAATAGTCTCAACAACTAGATATTCTAGTTAGTAATAATTATGGCTAACATATTATCAATTTTCCAGGAATCGGGATACAGTAAGGTATAAGGAGTAGCTAAATCCAAATATAAACTGTTTTGTGAACAAAATGAATTACTAAGAAATATTGTACAGGCAGCCATCTGAAGCCGGCAGCTGCGCACCCATCAAACAGCTGGGGACCCGGGGACCCAGAGCTCCGCTCTCCAATCAGCACGGACACGCAGCAGACTCAGAGATCCACAGACACGCAGCGGACTCAGAGATCCACGGAGCACACGTTTGTGCGGCTCAATCAACGTAGGAGAGAGAACTACATAGCCAGACACCCGGA
>PVJN01055172.1:0-13174 GCA_004026805.1 Lasiurus borealis | reverse complement strand
GTGCCCATGAGTACCCCCTGGACATTCCGATGATCTAGATGGAGTATGGGTGGGTGGAGGTGAATGTGGGGTGGGGATGAGAGGAAACAGGAAGGGAGCCAAGATCACTAAGGGTCTGAACGTCGGTCACGGGGTTGCGATGCGATCTGGCTGGGTGGGGTGATTTGTGAAATGTCCATGCTTTGTGTGTATCCCTGTGTGTCCCTTGCATATCCTTGGGCACATGTGCAGGCTACAGGAGTAACATCCCACTTGTTCCAGCCCAGAGGAAGCCCCTCGCATATGCCCTAATACCCCACCCCCCAGGCCTCCAAGTGCTGGAGTCGGGGTGTTCAGAGCAGAAGCTACACCAGGCCATGTGGTGATGAATGCCCAGCCATCCAACTTGTCCACCCACAGGTCCATGCTGGCAGCAAAGCTGCCCTGGCTGCCCTGTGCCCTGGGGACCTGATTCAGGCCATCAACGGTGAGAGTACAGAGCTCATGACACACCTGGAGGCGCAGAACCGCATCAAGGGCTGCCACGACCACCTCACACTCTCCGTGAGCAGGTAGGCAGAGGGGAGGCCGGGCCAGGATCTTTGGGAGGGGGTGATGGGCAGGGGGGAAGACTCCTGGGTGTGCTGGGTCTCACAGCCTCTCTGCTTCAGCTCCCAGCACCGCGGACTGAAGGAGTAGTGCTGTCACAGGGGCCTGGCAGGCACTGGATGTGGTGATGCCTTCCAAACAGAAGAAGCCCCCTTTCACTCTGGCCGGAAGTGCGTGGGGAACTTATGGCAGGGGAAGCAGCCCAACGTCGGGGCTGAAATAAGTCCCTGGGTACCCCTGGAGGGGTGACTCGTCCCTCAGGGACCAGCTTAATGACCAAAGAGGTGACTTGTCCAACCTCCTTTAATCCTTGAATCAATCAGATAAAGTAAAATCTAATATAGCGCCTCCTCTCCCCCACCCCCACAGATGAGACACTGACTCAGAGTAGAGGGTGCCCGGCCGGCATAGTTCAATGGTTGAGTGTCAACCTATGAGCCAGGAAGTCGTGGTTCTATTCCCGATCAGGGCACTGCCTGGGTTGTGAGCTTAATCCCCAGTGTGGGGCATGCAGGAGGCAGCCAAACGATGATTCTCTCTCATCACTGATGTTTCTATCTCTTGCTCCCTCTCCCTAAAATGTATTTTTTTAAAAACGAAAGGAAGACTATCGGGTGCTTCAAGTCCCACAGCCCTGGAGTTGGGAAGTAAACTTTGACCTCTGGTCTCTCTCACTCCCAGAAACTCCATGCCTACTTGGCTGCTAACCACTCTGACCAGACCCACAGCTGCTGTGCCCCAGCCCCCCACTGTGGCCCATGCCTCTGCCCTTGTTACATGCCGATACCAAGGCCTATTAAGGTTATACAGCCTCATGAGGGGAGGCCTGGCAGTCACTAAGCCCCCTCTGTGCCCTATAGATGGTCTAGGATGGAAGGTCGACCTGGGATGTCCCCTGCTATGCTCAGGCCCTGGCTCTTGGCTCAGTTCTGACAACAGTCAGCTGGGTCGTGGCTGACTGAGATCTCCCTGCTCCCGGTCTTGCCTGGATCCAGTGCAGTCAGACCTAACTGCTGAGCTCTGCCACGTTCACTGATAACAGGGACTTTCCATGACCCCCTGTGGATATGTGTGGGAGAAGCCTCCCCAAACCACAGTACAGCTAACCGCGTCTTAGAGATGGCAGGCGGGGGTTGATCCCTCGGCCTGGAGCCGTTAAACCTGGTGGGAAGGCTTCTGAAGTAGCCCCCATTTGTGTCTGGCCCGGGTCCAGATCGGGGTCAGGACCACTGGCTAGGCTCTCGGTGCTAAGTGGGTCCAGATGTAAGTCCAGGCCTTGTGCACTCCACCTGGCCCGCAGTGCGGAGGCCCCAGCCTGGGAGTTCAGCAGAGCTGGTCCTCACCCAGACTCGGGGATCTCAGGTACCCCAGGTGACCCCTTGCTCCTGGGTTTCCTTCTCCATCAAGCAGGATCACATCCATCACCCTCTCCCAGACTGAGGTTCAGGCTGGTCGGGGAAACGTCAGCTGCTCTGCCCACGAATGGCCTCTGAGGCCACCCCACTTGGCTGGGTTCCTGGGCCCTGACTCACCTCTTGCCTTGACTCTGACGGCTGAATAAGGGAAGTCTCGGTGGTATTTGGGCTGGGGTAGGGGGTGGGAGGTGGGGGAGGCTCACAGCAGGAGGTTCCCAGAGGCAATGATGTCAGGGCCGGGTGGCGGGATGGGGGCAGGGTGGAGGCCCCCCTTCCTTCCTTCCTTCCCTGGTCATTTGTTCCAAGCCAGGCAGGGATGGAGCCCGGAATCCACTGACCTGTTCCACTCTGGGCGTTTCAGTCCCCAGATGCTGCCTGGCCGTGGAGCAGGTGCCAGCACAGTCTCTTCTATCACAGTTCCCGTCCCAGCTCTGCACTTGGGAGCTGCTGTCTTCCACCAAGTGATTTAACCTCAGAGCACTTAGCTTCCTCAACTCCAAAATGGGGAACTGTCTTGTGATCTGGGGTTGGAGTGATGATGATGTACCGTCAGGGTGAAAACCTGAGGTCCAGGCCTCGGGGGCTCTATCCTCAATCATCACACATGCAGATTCTGGGGGATCGATACACAGAGGCCCTGGTAACTCTCTGGGCCACCATCTCTTCTCCTGGGCACCTTCTCACCTGTAAGACCCCTCACTCTGCTCTCTATCCTGCCAGGACCTATGTTATGCTTAGATCCCCAGGATCCCCCAAACATGGGCTCTACCCAGTCCAGCTTCCTACCTGGCCTCTTGTGTACAGAGGGCTTTTATCCTCCACAGACGTCTTTATAGGATGAAAAGTGAAATAAAGGCCAGCTTCCCTGCTATGCTTATTTTGTCTGGAACTCAAAGCCAGGTGTCTAATAGTTCAAACTAATCCCTACTTTCTGGGCATGCTCTGTAGATCCACTACTTTCCCGGCATCAGCTCCAACCCTGGGGCCTCTGGTGGGGGGGGACTCTGTTGCCCATTAAATGCAGTACAAGATGCTTTTGTACAGCCTACCCTTTGGCTGACTCTTGGCTTAAAGATGGCAGACGGAGTCACGTCCCCAGCCTGGAGGGAAGGTCTGGAGATGCAGGTTGACACATGAAGAAGCCCTTCATTCTGATCTGATCTCTTGAGCCACCCTCAGGGCTCTGGGACTGTGGTGCCCTCTGACCTTCAGACCTCAGACTTGTACTTCTCTCCGGGGCAGAACTTCAGGGAAGTATACGGCAGATAGTCACATGAGATGTCCTTGGTTTATCCCCAGAGTTCTCAGTGGGTGGAGGCCACAGTGAGAGCTGTGAGTTGGGGCATTCACTAGGTAGCCTGGCTGAGAGGACTGGAGCCAGATGCCAGTGGTGGTGGTGGTGTTGCCCTGGGCAGCAGAGGTTGGTGGCACAGACTCCAGACGGCTGTGGGGGAGAAGGGTAGTTTGCAGGAGGCAAAGGAATGGACAAAGGCAAAGGTGAGGACTGGGGATAGTGCAGAGGCCCCCGTTCTTCGACCAGGCAAAGGGGAGGACGTGCAGAGTGGGTGTGGACTACAGGTCTGCCGAGTGGGGAGAGAGGTAGGACCGAGCTGCTGGCCCAGTTATAAGACCTCAAGAAACCCCAGGAAGTGGACACAAAGTAGAAATCCCAAGAGGATTTTGGGGTAGAGGGGAGACATGATTCCGCTTTGGTCTAACTAGTCTCACTTCATACCCACCCGTCCAAAGTCCGTGCGCCCCCCCGACCCCCCAGCCTGCCTTCCCACAGGGCTACTGAGTGGTAGGACAGGGCCCCCGGCCAGTAGCCTCCAGGCCAGTCCGCCCTGCTGTGTCAGGTTAATGATGTTTTTTTCCCTCCTGAGTGGTGTTTGGCTTTTGGTTTCTATGGTGAAGCAGGAATTTCCTAATGGCTTGTTTCCCATCTGGGCTGGGCAGACATTGGTGATGACTCTGCCGGCATCAGCGGGAGGGAGGCACATCCCTCAGCCTCCATTCCACCTCCCCCGGAGCCCATGGATGCCTGACCCCCAGGCCCAGCCAGAGGCTGCAGACAGAAGTGGGCTGAGTGGATGAGCTCCCAGCTGACTGATGGGTGAGGCTGCCTCACTCTGTTGTAAGGTGGCCCTCTTTTTGCTGAGCTTATTTATGTCGCTCCCTCTCTAGGAATCAGACCAGAGAGAGATGGAGCAACTGGTAGGGAAGGGACATACAGCCCCATCCCAGGTGGGTGGCAAATCTGGAGTCACGTCTCCTTGCCACAACAGCCACCACTCTAGTGCAGGGGAAAACACTGGGGTGATTTCCTTCCCTGTACAGGGTGTCAGGCCTGGTCCTGCGTGGCTCTGGGCCCAGAACCCAGGCCTTCCCGGTCTTAGTTCCCAGGCATAGTGAGCAAATATATCTGACCATCCTAATTCCTGCCACAGGCCTGAAGGCAGGAGCTGGCCCAGTGCCCCGGAGGAGAGCAGGGCTCAGGCACACAGGATCCACATCGATCCCGAGACCCAGGTATGTAAAGACTCAGAGCGAGCCCAGGCAGAGGGGCCAGGCCTGGTCCACAGGTCTAACTGCTTTGAATGTCCTCACCAAGGCTCCCGGATCCCCAGGCCAGACTGAAGCAGAAGGCTTCTCTGGGCCATGCCCATGCCCCATCCTGGCCCCCCCCCCCCCTGGGTAAAGGGCACCTGTTGGGGATTCTGTCTGTACTCCAGGCAGTCCTGGGTTCTGGGGCTAAGGTGTCTGTAGTGGGGAGGGACTGGGCCAGGCCTTGGCTCAGGGCTACCACCCACCCAGCTGGGTTTCACCCTGGCACCCAGTGATGCCAGACCAGGAGGAAGCCACCAGACCTTGGGCAGAGTGGGGACAACCTCAGGCTATGAGCTGATCTCGGGCAATGGGGCATTTTTGAATCTCATCCTGGCCTTGAGTAACCGCCTGTCCAGAGCCAACCTCAGGCCATCGGGCTGACCTTTGAAGGTAAGGTACTTCCTTGCCCTACCCAAGGCTGAAATTTTCTCCTGGGATTGCATCTAGCAGACTTCAGGCTGAAGACCTGCCTGCTCGGTCACCCCTTCACGTATGACAAGAGCCACAGCCCCAGTCCTGTCCTCAAGGAGAATGAGGGGGGCCAGTCTGTTCTACGACCTCTTTTGGCCACGGGCTTGAGAGGCACCCCGTTGGCAAGACTACAGTATAAAACACCCCACCCAGCTCAACATCTCTGTGCCACATAGTTTGGACAAGGTGGAGACTGGACTGGTATGTGATGGAGTGAGAACTGTGGAGCCATAACCTCCTGGGTGCTGTGTCCACTCTTGCCATGGAGGCTTCGCTGTGCTGGAGGAAAGGGTCTTCGGTGGCCTCTCCCTCACCATCTATCCCAGTCCCCACCTTGCCTTTGCTGGCATCTTATCACATGCCAGGGAGTGCCTGTTCTAGAATTGGGGAGAGACACTTAGCAGTTCTGGAATGGCAGCAGCATGGGGTCTAAGGAGTCCCATGTGACTCTGTCAAGAGATCAGAGAGGAAGTGGGAGGGAACGGTGAGGGGTAAGGGATGGGGCAGCGTAGCAAAATCTCTATCCTGGACTTCCACTGTTCTTGCTGAGACTCGTGGCCACACCTGGGTCTCAGAAGCTTGCTCTGGCCCCATGACCTCGAGGCTCATGGCAGCTGGGAAAGAGAGAGAGGGAGGACACAGACAAATCAACCACACGTGGGCCAGGCAGAGGGGGGCAGCATTACACAGGCCCCCAACTCATGTGTGAGGCTGGGGCCAGAATGGATAAGACAGAGGGGCCTTAGCTTGCTCTGTTCGGCCTCCAGGAGATGCTCAGGGCCTGGGGGCTGAGGGCTGAGCCCAGGCATAGTAAGCAGATACAGCTGGCAATCCTCATCACCCCACGTGTCCCTCTCTGACCTCCTCTAGGACCAGGCTGCTGAGGCTAGGAGTGACGGGATTTTCCACAAGCAACAGGGCAGCCCCTCAGCTGCTGCCCGCCTTTTGTACTTAAAAGGTCATGGGCTCCTTGGGTGGCGAAAGCAACACCCCCACCCAGCCCCTGCAGGACTGTATCCTCAGTAACACAGACACAGGGCCCATTGTCCCTGCCTGTCCCCACCCTCTGCCGACAGGGGAGCCCTCAGAGGAGGAGAAAACCACAGTTGGCCCTAAGACCAGCCCCAGCTACCCTGGCACGCACCCCCACAAGGGATGCGACGGGGCCGACAGGAGCTCCAGACCCACCTTCCGTGTAGGGTTTAGGCGGCTCTCCTCTCAGGCCTCACGTGGGAGCACAGGAGGCACCTGGTACAGCCCAGAGCAGAGGAAGGACGGTGATAAGGAAAGGTTGCCTGGAGAGGGTGGCATTTACACTGAGAACCAGGTGATGGGTTAAGGCAAGCCTGGTGGGGCAGGCAGCCCTTGCACACGCAGCCGGTTCTCTCCAGTCTAGCGCAGAGCTGGAGCTTGGGTTCTGAAAGGTGCCATCTAGACTCAATACCCACCTCCGTCCAAACTGAGGGTCCCACATTTTGACCACAGTCATAGGGGAGACAGTTTCCCCCATTCTGCTCACTCACCCAACCAAGGCTTCAGCAACCAACTCAGCAGCTAGCAGGCACTCAGAGTGCAAGCACAGGGCTCCAGGGCACCACCACCCAGAGAAGGGCAGTCCAGGAATGGGCTCCGGAATGCCCAGGACATCTGTTTATCCAATGGGCGTTCGTATGCACCTGTCTCATTTTATCCCCACAAGAAACTTAGGATATAGGGGACCATCACATGCTCCATTGCACAGATGAAAAAACGGAGGTTCAAAGGTGAAGTGACTTGCTGGGTGAATGAGTGGTAGAGCTAAGGCCGAGGTCACCATGGGTTCAGACCTAGAGCGGCTGCTGAATGGGTGGCTGTGGAGGAGCAGTGGCTCTGACGACCCTGCATTAGACTCACGTCCTGCTGGGCGGCGGTGAGTGGATGCCTCCCTCCTCCAGGTCCCCCTGACTTCCCCTTCCTATCGAAGCCTCCTCTGTACCAGGCCAGTCCTGCCCCCATGGCCCATGGCCCATCTGGTCCCCATTACAGGCCAGGCCAGCCTTGCCCCCATGGCCCATGGCCCATCTGGTCCCCATTACAGGCCAGGCCAGCCTTGCCCGCCTGCTGTCCAACAGACACGCATAACCTGTTTCCCCCAAAATAAGACAGTGTCTTATCTTAATTTTTGCTCTCAAAGATGAGCTAGGTCTTATTTTCAGGGGATGTCTTATTTTTCCATGAAGAAGAATACGGTACACATTTATTGTTGAACAACAAAAAAGAAAAGGAAATTTATTACCTGTATACAGTACGGTAGTAGTTGTCATCACAAACCAGCTCACTGATTGGCCGCAGCACAGCCAGAGCTGTTCAGGCAGTGTGAGGTCTCTTTAAATCAGGAGTTAGACGCTTTATGGTAGGTAGCTTCGGGGGCCTTAAATTCCGGGGAGGCCTCATGTTCGGGAGAGGCCTTATTATCAGGGAGGTCTTATTTTCGGGGGGATGCCTTATATTACAGTGAGGGGCAAAACGGGAAGTAGGGCTTATTTTCTGGGGATGTCTTATTTTCGGGGAAAACAGGGTATATGAGAGTGCTCAGGTTTCTCAGGGCTCTGGTTGGGCCCAGTGGGGACAAGGGTTTTCCTACTGCTCTTGCCTTCTTGATGGGGGCCCACCTGTGCATCTCCCGTTTGTCCGTTGGGATGGGGGGTGTGGTGGTATCACCCCATTCAGCTGCTGGCCCACCCATTCATTACCCAAGCTCCTGCCCAGCGCAGAGCCTGCAGAAAGCAGGGGTAGTCAGGCAGAGCCCTGCAAGCTCAACTGTGCCCCAAAGCTGGAGGCAGCCTGGGTCCAAGCCAGACTCATCCCCCCCAGGTTAGGCGTTCTTTCCTCCCCACCTAGTGTCCCCATCCACACTGTAGAGCAGGGGTCACCAACCGGTGGCCCACGGACCACTGGGGGCCCATGAGGACCGAAAGGTTGGCGACCGCTGCTGTAGAGCAAAGGGGATATTTATATGTCACCTTCCAGGCTGAGGCTCAGACCACCTTCATGGCCTGGACCATTGGGCCCCACCCTACGGTCAGGCTGCTCTGGCCACCAACCTCATTCCAGCCATGGAGGCCACCATCGACGTCCCCAGGGTGACCAGCACTGGCTCTGAGTACATATGTGACTCCGTATGTGTCACTAGGTTATGTAGGTGGATTGGCTGGTGTGTGTTGTCTTCATGCACACGTACATGTCAAGAGTGTGTGTGTGCCTGTGTTCACATTACTGTGGGAGTGTTTGCCTGCAGCTAGAGCAGCACAGCCCTGGACTCTGCAGAGACAGAGATCCCCAGACCCCACTCAGACCCACACCCACAAAAATACTCCTCATGGGCTGAGGAGGCATGTTCAGGGCACTGCTCCCCAAAATGTTTCCGCCATGGACCTCAGACTGGCCGTGGCAGCGTGGGCTGGGGAGACTTGAACCCTGGCCTGCCTGCCTCTGCCCCTCATCTGTTGTGCCTACAGAAGGCCACCTTTTCAGCCTGGGAAGCAGGAAACAGGGGCAGAGGTTCAAGCCTAAAGGAAGATGACCTCACAGTGGCACATTCAAAGCTCAGCCTTCTGCCCCAGAGGTCCTTGGGCACACGGTGAATGGTGACCCTTCCTGGCTATAGGACAGACGTTCCTTTTTTGTTTCTAGCCATGGACCCATCCAGTATCCAGGACAGTCCTGGCAGGTAGGAAGGTTTGGCACCAGGACCACCTCAACAAGGAAGCCACACACACTGGCCTTAAGAAAAGTTTCTTGGGAAGCCCCTACCCTAACACCCCTCACGGGCACTGGTTGGTCAGGACTCAGGAGCCAAGTCTGAGTCTCAGGCCTGCAGGTTTTTGTGCTGACTTTCTTTTCTTTTTTTTCTTTTTTTAAATATATTTTATTGACTCTTTACAGAGAGGAAGGGAGAGGGATAGAGAGTCAGAAACATCGATGAGAGACATCGATCAGCTGCCTCTTGCACGCCCCCTACTGGGGATGTGCCCGTAACCAAGGTACATGCCCTTGACCGGAATTGAACCTGGGACCTTTCAGTCTGCAGACCGATGCTCTATTCACTGAGCCAAACCAGTTTCAGCATGTGTTAACTTTCTGCAGGCATTTCTCACTTTGGGGTAGGGGGATGGAGGGGGGCTGAACCAGGCCTAAGGCTCAGCCCATCCCCCACAAAACTCCCTCCCTGGCTGGGCACCATGACCCAGAGATGCCAGTGCATGGGGTAGCCAGCCAGCATCCAAGAAGGCCTGGCCTAGCAGAGGGGGTAGCTGTGCTAGGAGTGGCCACGGGCCCTCCCCCAGAGGATCTCCCAGTAGCACCTCAGGCCTCTCTCTTCCATAGGATGGCAGTCCAATGACCAGCAGGCGGCCCTCGGCCACAGGGATTGGCCTGGAAGATGGCAGGCCGGACCTGGGATCTGCCTATGGGCAGTCACCTCTCCTCTCAGGCCCTCACAATGGCAGCAGCTGTGAGGCCCCCTTACTGGCCCAGATGAGCGCCTTGCACGTGTCTCCGCCCCACAGGTAGTACTGGACACGTGGCTTCTGCAGCCACGCCTCGGTCCCATCTTCAGCCCCGACCCCTCCAGTCTCCCCGGGTACCACCACCTGGACCCTGATACCTGATCCTGGGGTCTCAGCGGCTTGCACACTGAGCATGACACTTGCACCCGACCTCGGAGCAGGCAGCGTGAAGGCTGGCGCTGCAACCCCGTCCTTCCCTGCCTCTCTTTTGCCCAGCGCTGACCCAGGCAGAGGCCTCCCTCGGAGCCGCGACTGCGGAGCCCACCGGGGCTCGGAGGTGTACCGGATGCTGCAGGAGCCCGCCGAGCCCCTGGCGCCCGCCGAGCCCAAGCAGTCGGGCTCCTTCCGCTACCTGCAGGGCATGCTGGAGGCTGGCGAGGGCGGTAAGGCGCCAGCCCCTCCCCATCTGCCTTCCCGCTCCTGGTGTCCCGGGATCAACCCTTCCCTGCGCCATCCCTGGCACGGCCCTTGCCCCAAGGGCTCCAAACCCCATCCCCAGTCTGTGTGCCGGGGTTCCCGAAAGCCCCGGGCTCTCAGGGGCTCAGCCCTTGAAGAAGTGAAGTTTTTCCCTTTTTTGACCTCCACCCCCCGCACCTGGGTCATGCCACCTGTGCCCTGGCTTTCAGGGGAGCGGCAGGGACCTGGCAGCCCCCGGAACCTGAAGCCCACGGCCAGCAAGCTGGGAGCCCCGCTGAGTGGCCTGCAGGGGCTGCCGGAGTGCACACGCTGCGGCCACGGCATCGTGTGAGTATCAGCCCCTGCTTGCCCCCTCCCCGCTCGACCCCAGTTCTCCCCTGACACGCCCTGGACCGGGCAGGCTCGAAAATCTGCCTGCCTGCCTGCCAATGCTGTCCTCTGCCGGCCTCCCATCAGGGGGACCATCGTCAAGGCGCGGGACAAGCTGTACCACCCCGAGTGCTTCATGTGCAGCGACTGCGGCCTGAACCTCAAGCAGCGGGGCTACTTTTTCCTGGATGAGCGGCTGTACTGCGAGAACCACGCCAAGGCGCGCGTCAAGCCTCCGGAGGGCTATGACGTGGTGGCAGTGTACCCCAATGCCAAGGTGAAACTCGTCTGAGCTGCTCCTGTAACAGCCCCCACCACCACCCCCCGACTCTGCTTCTTTCAATGCCCCCAGCGGCCCGTGTAAATACGCGTCTGCCCCTGCCTCTCTAATAAACCCCCTCTGCTGGGCCTCCACATTGTCAGTGCCTTAGCCTGCCTACCTCCCTCCAGGGCAGGCCACGGCTCCCGAGTGCTTAGCTGTTCCGAATCCAAGCATGCCCTGGGCACTGCATGCAGGGGAGAGCAAGGCAGGCCCTGTGCCGTCCTAAAAGGCCACGGCCTGGATGGGTGGCAGACATGAATCACAAGTTCTATTCAAAGGGAGACGAAGGAGGTCTGGGGTGCTGTAAGGCGATGTCATGCCACGGGACCTGACCTTTGTGGAGTCAGGGAAGGTGTCAGCTGAGAACTAAGAAGAGCTGTCCAGGGTGAGGAACTGTGTGTGCAAAGGAGGGGCAGAGGCGAGCACAAACAGGAAAGGCCCCGTCTTGCCACCAGCATGAGCGCGGGCACCCCTAGCAGCCATAGGAGGATTGTCCCGAGGGGTGTGGGGTGTGTGTGTGACTGGGGGAGTGTATCTGTCTCCCTGCATTCTCAGAATTCTCCCTTGTGGTGTTTCTCCCTTTCTCCCCTCTTCCTACTCTCCCTTCCCCTCTCTCGCCACCAGGGGGCGCGCTTAGCGGGGAGGTGGGGAAGAAGGGCGGAGAAGATTTTAGAACACTTGCCTGGGGCTGCACCCTTCACCCTCTCCAAAGTTGAGAGTAAACACCCAACTCAGAGGCCAGTGGTTACAGTGTGTGCGCAGCAGCCTCGATCTTTTCACAGCTCGGTAGCATGCATCCTGGTGGAGACTCTCACGTTTAAAAAATATTAATGCTGCCAGAACTGGAGAACTGTGGCCGCTCACACCCAGGGACGCTCCTGGACTCTGGATCATGTGCAGCTCCTCCCTCCTTAGCTTGATCGGGACTAGAAGCAGCCTTGTTTATTTAGTCCCGTTATACTTAGTGAACCCGAATAATATGCGTTTGTGCTATTGTCAATTTTGTAGTATTGCAAACCACAAAAGACTTATCAATCCACACTCTCACCACCAGCACACAACAGCACTCATTTCCTTGCACTCTTGCCAACACAGGACTTTTTTTTTTTTTTTTTTTTTTTTTTTTACCAATCTAAGTAACATGCAATATGTAGTTGCTTTAAGTTGCATTTCTCTGGTTACCAGTGATGAGAACTCACTCAAATATATGTTGTGTTTGTGGGTGCTGAGCAAACAGCGGGGAGCAGAATGTTCTTCTAAAGTTCTTGGGGAAAATGCTCTAAATCCTTCACTGTTTTTACTGAGGTCTAACTTCTTTTTTGTTTTGTTAATCCTCACTCAAGATATTTTTTCCATTGCTTTTTAGAGAGTGGAAGGGAGGTGGAGGGGATTAGGGAGGAAGAGAGAGACAGACGGACAGACAGACATCAATGTGAGAGAGGCCATGGATTAGTTGCCTTCCCCACCAGGACCAGGGATCAAACCTGCAACCCAGGTACCTGTCCTTAACCAGGAATCAAACCCCAGAGCCTTTGATGTGCAGGTTGATGGCCTGACTACTGAGCTACACTGGCCAGGACTATTTAACTTTTATTATTATATTTTTATTTCAGAGGGGAGAGGGAGAGAGAGATAGAAACATCAATGATGATGAGAATCACTGATTGGCTGCCTCCTGCACGCCCCCTACTGTGGATCAAGCAGCAACCCGGGCATGTGCCCTTGACCAGCATCCCCAAACTGGGACCCTTCTGTCTGCAGACCAGCGCTAGATCTCTCCATTGAGCCTAACAGGCTAGGGCTATTTAACTTCTTAATTATAGGTAGAGGAACTTTACATATTTTTGTAAGAATCTTTGTTAACTCCCACTGATGTATTTTCCTATCCTTGTGACAAAAATCACATTGGTTCGATTGCTGTCCTTTTGGAGTTTGATACGCCCATCTCTCCTCCTTGTTCTTCGTTTACAAACATTCCCAGGCTCTTCTCGCACATTTTCAATAGTCAAGAGAGGTTTAGATTCGGTGTTTCAGGCTCTGAGGAAAACACAAGCAAACCAACCTCAGAACCGTGACTGGGGTTGCCCTCAATCTCCAGACTCCCTGGCTGAGAGCTGCCGCTGCGTCCTTTTCTCCCCAATGCATACAAGGACCTGTGCTTACTGTCCCATTTACTCAGGTGCCAGAACGCCTTCTCCTAAGTGTTTACTTCCGTCTTCTTGTGGATCTAGTCTTCCTGCTTTCCTCTGTTCCCCGGACTCCCTCCAGCAGCTGCCCCCGCCCCCCACCCCACCGCCTGCCCCTCCCAGAGGGCGCGCGGGCCAGGGCGCCGGGCAAGTGTCCTTGAGAAGCGAGGTGAGAAGCGGGCCTGGAGCCCTGGGCCCTGGGCCTGCAGATAACCACAGCCACGGCCCCACCCCAGCCCTCCCCGCCCCCCC
>PVJN01055171.1:0-13174 GCA_004026805.1 Lasiurus borealis | reverse complement strand
GTTTCTTTGTCTCCACATTCTGGCTGCTTCCCTGTGTTGATGGAGTAGCTTTGTGAGGTAGGTGACCTATAGAGCCCAGTGATTCAGCCTCCTCAATCACCTAAGGTAGACACTCTTGGTGCACCCCTTTGTGGGCTGTGTGCACAGTGTTGTTGTAGTTAAGCCTTGATTGCTGTTGGTATATTGGGAGGAATTTACCCCCAGGCCAATTGGCTGTGAGGACCTGCTGTGTCTATAATGGAAGAACTGCTGTGCTGGAGACACCCTGATGGGGCAGGACTTGCTTCAGTGGGGCTTTGGTGCCACTGAGTCTGTCTCTTGAATGTGTCACTTATGGATGTGAGGAGTTGAAATCTGGTGTCATCTCACACTGACCACTAGGTACACTGGCTGTGGATCTCCAATGGCGTGCAGGTCAGCTACTGTCGGAGGCCGCTACAGTGAGGTCTACAGATTTCTCCCTGTCTGACCAGAGCTGCAGTTTGTTAGGTTAAGCAGCGATAGGGCAGGCCATTCATATGCCAAAGCCGCTGCACACAGCTTGGGTGGGTTTGTAAATTGGATGGGGCGGGGTCTCAGGGAGTCACTAGGGCATGGTAACAGGCGATAGCTGCCAGTCAGCCCTCTCTGCGTCTCCGCGTTTCCAAGTCCCCACGCCCTAGCGCGGTAAACAATGATTCTTGCGTGCACCTCACTTTCCTACCTGATGGCAGACAGTCCCCAGAGTCTCACTGGAAACGAGTTCAGAGTAATGGGGAGCTATGTCTCCCTTTGGGTTGAAAGAAACAGCGCACCCAGTCGCCAGTCGCCAGCCCAATTTGCGCACCTCCATACCTCAGCTTTTCAGCGCTTGTGCAAGTCTCAATGCTCTTTTCTCTTTCCTTCTAGTTGTAGAATTTCTACTCAGCCAGCTTTCCCGTGGTTTTGGGTGATAGACGTTTTGTCTTTTAGTTGTAGTTTTTTTGGTGTGGTTGTGAGAGGCAACATGTACCGGTGTGTACCTTATGCCACCATCTTGGTTTCTCACAGTTTCTCTCAGCTGGTCTTTTGAAGAATTCAGGGCTGTTGTAGAGGAAACTAAAACTGGGAAGGGGCATCTGAGAAGCTGAAGAGATGCCGGGGAAGGGTCTGGAAATAATAAAAACTCTCGCCTGGAGGTCAGCCTTCTCCCAGCAGCGTGGGGGCCAAGACGACCAAAGTGGATGGTTCAGTTACTTCCTTCTTTCTTGCCTGGTTTCCTGTTTTTGGTAATGAGCCTATCCCATCTCAGGTTTGGGCCACCGTGGTACTCCAAGAGAGCTGGTGTCTGAGGTTTTTAACCCCCGTTAGCATGTTCCGCTGGCGGTCGAGCAAACGAGGCAGAGATGGACATGCGGATCTTATGTGCTGCAGCTATAATACCTCAGGCCATGCTGCCTCCGTTTCTTTCTCTCTTGAGGGAAAGAAGGATTACTTTCGCCTTGCTGAACTCATGGAGAAGGAGGGCAGGCACTGTGAGACAGAAGTGTTGAGTCATCATGGTCTGATTCTGAGAGCAGTGTTCTTTCTGCATGACTTTCTTCCTATTTCTAAACACCAAAGACATTTCTTTAGGATGTATATTGCATCCTTATTTGAATGCAAAGTGTTGAGATATAACAAAATACGATGCAATTATGATGAAGTGATAACTTATTCCTTTTGTTCACCCGATCCCCTAGAGTGGTGTTTTGACAATTAAACTGGGTGGAGATCTAGGGACCTACGTGATCAACAAGCAAACCCCGAACAAGCAAATCTGGTTATCTTCGCCATCCAGGTATGTTCTGAAGTCAAAGTCTCTCGTGGTTCTGCTTGTTGGAAACGGGATGTTGGGGACCTTTGAAGAGGGTGCCCCCCTCCTGCTTCCGAGTCTGTGTAAGCGAACCTTTCCTGAGGTCTGACAGCATGCCTCCTTCTCAGGAGGAAAGTTTACTCTGATGATGTGACTTCTGTCTGCTGATCATTTGGTGGTTGTAAGTGGATGTTGGGTTGTGATCGAGATCTGAAGTAAAGCATTTATCCCTTGTCAGAACCCGGCCTGGGCGGTTTTTCTCTATTAAATCATTGCCCTGCTTTTTTAAAAAGCCACTTTTGCTATTACAGCATCGGAACAAGCTGTACTTTGTCTTCAAAGCAAGTTAAAGTTTGACCTCTGGTTTGTTTTGAGCATCTCAGTTAAAGGTTGGTTGGATCCCATTTGCAGAGTTGAGTTATGTGCTCTGTGGGGGTGGGGAGAGTATTTGATGCCACTAGTCCAGGCATTTAATTCCTGCTGCCTTTTCCATTGATGTGCTTTCAATCCAGTGGGCTACAGGTTGTGTTGAGTTGGCCTGAGCACATGCAGGGAGAGCAGGTTCCTCCTGCTGCTGGTGGCCGTGGAAGAGGTTATAAGAAAGTAAAAGAGAAAGCTCGGAGGCCAACCTTGTGAATCATTCATTAACACTTCCAAAGAGAACATACTGACTGTGAATTGGGAAAGGCTCAGATATAACTAGACAGAGAATTCTTTGAAAGCCCTGATGACATTTGCATTTTTTAAAAATTTAACTTGTCACCTGCCCCAACCTTGATCTCAGTTTTAGGCAGTTAATATACTATGGGTTTAATAAAACATTATGCGCCCCCCCCCACCCTCATCCCAACCAAATCTAGGAGGAGTACATTATAATTCAACAAAAACGACTCCAGAAATCACTGTCATTCCTGGTCAGGCCCTTAATCACAGATGGATTGCTTTTGTAGCCTGTGCTCATTTGAAGTTGAGGGGTTTCACCCCGTGTGGGCCAGTGAGTCTGTTCTCTTTGGCCTCAAACAGTGGTCTTAGCCTAACCGTGGCCACGCGTGGGGGCTGTACATTCTTACCCTTCATCTGCAGAGGAACCCGTAGGAGAAACGGGGTGGGTCCGCTCAAGTCCAGCCATCAGCTCTGGGGATCTGTGGCTTTGTAAACACCGGGCAGGGCACCAGAAGCCACGGTGATGGCTCCACTAAAGGAACTTTGTGGAGTGGAAACGGAAAAGTCCATATCGTACTTGGGCACACATACCAGCAACATGATCCTACCCCCGCCGTGTTTAGAAGCATATACTTCTGGATAATAAATTCCTGGAAATTCCAAGTTGTACTGTTGTTGTTTTTTTGTCTGAAATTCAAGATAGAAATCTGGAGCAAAAAATCTGCCAAGCAGACATTTTCTTCCTTTCTTTCTTTCTTTCTTTTATAAATATACTGTTAGTGATTTTAGAGAGAAAGGGAGGTAAAAGGGAAAGAGAGAGAGAGATCAATGGGCTGCCGCCTGTACACCCCCTACTTGGGATTGAGCTCACAATCCGGGCATGTGCCCCAAACAAGAATCAAACTGTGACCTCCTAGTCCAGAGGTCAACACTCAACCAGTGAGCCACACTGGCCGGGCTGTGTGACTATTCTTAAATAGCAAGACCCTGAGACAAGAAGTCAAATATATGGCTCATTAAACATTACTTTCTAGAGTTTCACGCCAGTCAGTCTTTTGGTGGCAACCTCTGTGGAATCAGTGTTTCTTCTAAAGCGTTGTCCTGGGGATGAGCTGTGTGTGTGTGTGTGTGTTTTGTCTTGTAGTGGCCCCAAGCGCTACGACTGGACTGGGAAAAACTGGGTGTACTCCCACGATGGCGTGTCCCTCCACGAGCTGCTGGCCGCGGAGATGTCGAAAGCCTTCAAAACCAAACTGGACTTATCTTCTCTGGCCTATTCTGGAAAAGACCCTTGATGCCCAGCCCCGTTGGAAAGACAGTGGAAGCTCCAAAGCCAAGACCCAGCTTCCTTCTGCAGCCGAATGTCTAGTTTGTCCCGGTCCCGCTTTTGAGGGCAGTTGCATGGTGGGTAACCGCTCTGGGAAAAGAATAGGTCACCTCCCACCCTACCTCTGACTGTGGATGATTAATTTCCATAGCGTTTTTGGACTTATTGTCTGATTCCCTCCCTCACAAGATACCTTGTATCTTTACAATGCCTATATCCCCAAGCCTATATATTTAACCTTGCAACAAAGAAAAATAATAATAAGGAAAAATGTTGAGAGGAGCAATGAATTGGCTTCACTATTTGTTCTTTGAAGGACTTGGCGAAAAAATGTATGGAGAGTGACTGGCTGAAGTCACCATTGTCTCAAAAGGAGACTCATTAAAGAGGGCCTCCAAGTGTTCCCACGCCTCTTGAAAACATAGACACTTAAGCCTGTTACTATTGAAGTGTCGGTGGCAACTCTCAAATTCTCAAACCGAAGACTTTGTACTTTGTGTCTGCCGGGGTATAAGTAGCCTGCAAGGGGTGTCTCGGAGCTATGGTGCAGTTTCTCCCATACATACATATACAGGGTGTCCCAAGGAATGTATACACACTTTGAATAATTATTGATCCCAGTGATTTAAATCTGGGAAGAAAGAAGCATCAACTGAGGCTATCAGCTGTTAAAGTCTGTATACATTTTTGGGGACACCTGTATATGCACATACACACATTTAAATATGTTTGAGTGTATGTATTTTTTAATCTTTTTTTTTTTGGGGGGGGGGGAGGTCAGTATAGAATCAGCTGCTACAGCACAGGCCTGAAATTGCAAAAAATCTCCCAAAGTCGAGAGGGGAAAGGCATCTCCATAAGCTCATAAATGAGGAAAGGGAGCCGCGGAGGCTCTTTGTAAATGGGGACAGGCCACCCAAATGAGAGAGAGGTTTGTGTTAATGCAAAGAAACCTGGCTTACACTTGGCTCAGCCCAAAGCACTGTTTGTCTCTGGGCAAGATTCACGTCCTGGCTGGACCTCTGTTTTCCTGTGTGTTAAATGAGACAGTTGGGTTATGCGGCTCCTTGGCCCCTTCAGTGTGGCTCTTCCACAAAATCCCACGTGCAGGTGCGCACGCACAGTGCGATTGAAACTTCGTGGCCCAGATGCAAAAGTCAATTTTCGGCTCTCAAAAGAAATTTCAGTCGTTTTACTGTTGATATTTGGCTCTGTTGACTAATGAGTTTGCCAACCACTGCTATAGTGGATTCCCAGTTCAGACAGCCAGCATTCCTGTCAGGCACCTTAACAGGCTAGCTTAGTTACCTCTGCTAGGCGAGGGGATGACATTTTTTTAAGCTTTAGAATAAAATATATGATTATTAGAATTACTTGAATGTCCAATGAATTTATGTTCAAATAATAACCTTTATTGTGCCCTTCCTGTGATAATATGCTATAGACTGAATGTTTTTGTTCCCCCAAAATTCATATATTGAATCCTAACCCCCAAAGTGATGGTATTAGGAGGTAGAGCCTTTTGGGGGGTGATTAGGTCTTACGGGTGAGCCCTCATGAATCAGTCCCCTTATCAAAGAAGCCCCAGAGATCTCTCTCACCCTTTCTACCATCGGGGGGCACAGCAGCCTGTGAACCAGACACAGAGTCTGCTGGGACCTTTATCTCAGACTTCCTAACTTCCATCACTGTGAGAAGTAAATTATGTTGCTTGTAAACATCCAGTTTATAGTGTTCTGTCATAGCAGCTTGAATGGACTAAGGCGGCCTGCAACACCATATGACCTCATTTTGATACTTTCAGGAACATTAAAACTCATCCAAAGTTATATATCCATTATTTTCTTTCTAAAGAAAGATTTATTAATAAAACTATGTAAACAGCCCTAGCCAGTTTTGCTCAGTGGATAGAGCATCAGCCTGCAGACTGAGAGGTCTAGGATTCGATTCTGTCAAGGGCATATGCCCAGATTGTGGGCTCGATCTCCAGTAGGGGATGTGGAGGCAGCAGATCAATGATTCTCATTATTGTTTCTATTCTTTCCCTCTCCCTTCCTCTCTGAAATCAATAAAAATATATTAAATAAATAAAGCACTGTAAACAGATGTTCAATGGGTATT
The DNA here is from genome assembly GCA_004026805.1 of Lasiurus borealis. Lineage (NCBI taxonomy): Eukaryota > Metazoa > Chordata > Mammalia > Chiroptera > Vespertilionidae > Lasiurus > Lasiurus borealis. Next base: position 7,250 of record PVJN01055171.1, on the reverse strand, counting down.
AAAATATTCCTTTTTTCAGAACATTATTATTTAGTTTGGTGGAAATTTTGAGTGTGGTAGTTTAAAATCATTGAGAATATAAAATCATTTGTGGCCTGCCTGATGATGCTCAGTGATTGGGTGTTGACCCATGAACCAAGGGGTCACCAGTCTGATTCCAGGTGAGGGAACATGTCTGGGTTTTGGGTAGGATCCCCAATAAGAAGTGTACAAGAGGCAACCGATCTATGTTTCTATATCTATCCCTCTCCTTTTCTCTATCTCTCAAATCAATTAAAAAAACATTTTTAAAAAATTGTGTGGTGTGTGTATATGTTAATCTTATTTTAATGAAAGTTTCATTGTACCTCACTTGGAACTCAGTTAAATGGTGCATTCATCTATCTAGACACCACATAAAACTTAAGAGGTATTAATCAGGTGCCCTAACATGAAAAGGGAAGTTAGGGAATCAGTGCTCTTGATGCTTTCCTTATGGTCCAGCCTTTCAGACCTATGTAATGTTACTTCACATACAATTCTAACTGGTTTGATGATTTAGTTTCTAAGGCCCTGGGAGAGTCCCATGAAGTCAGTGAACAGACTGCAAGCACAAGAACGGCCACCAGGGGGCAAATAACCTGCTCTGAGAAGAAAAGGGAAAGCAAGCAATGGGGCGCCAGTAGCTTCCTTTCTGCCCTCTTAAACCCTAGATCAGCAGTTCTCAACCTGTGAGTCGCAACCCCTTTGGGGTCGAACGACCCTTTCACAGGGGTCGCCTAAGACCATCGGAAAATGCAGATATTTACATCACGATGCATAACAGTAGCAAAATTACATGGTTGGGGGTCACCACCACATGAACTGTATGCAAGGGTTTCAGCCTTAGGAAGGTTGAGAACCACTGCCCTAGACCACCATAATTACTGTGCCAGCCATGCAAAGAATGAGATTTTAGGAAAATGTAAGCATTCAGTATAACAACGAAGGCAAGAAAATGTGTAATATAATTTTATTTTTTTAGATATATTTTTACTAATTTCAGAGAGAAACATCAGTGATGAGAGAGAATCATTGATTGGTGCCTCCTCATGCCCCACACTGGGGATTGAAACTGCAACATGGGCATGTGTCATGACCAGGAATCAAGCCTTGACCTCCTGATTCATAGATCGATACTCAACCATTGAATCACACCACCGGGCATGTGTAATATAATTTTAGAAAGCTTTCAGTTTCGTTTAGCTTCCTGAGTAGATATATCTATCACCAGTGGGAAAATAAAATTATCTAGAATGACTTATAAATCTCTCTCTGAAGATACAGAGAAGTACTGGGGTACAGAAAAGAGAACCTGAGGTTTTTTGAGTTTTGTTTTTTTTTTTATCAGAATTTTAAAAAGTGAATCCAAATTCTCACTTGCTTATTGACACTAGCCTTAGTTTTCTTACTTGTAGAATGGAGATGCCTAATTTGCAGTGCCTGGGCAAAACACTCAGTACATGAAAAATATTGTTATGTGCAGTTAAATTTCATATTCAAATATGGATTTTTCCCATACATGCTTTTCACCTCAAACTTAGTAAAAATGCTCATTTTGAGCCCTTGAGGATAGATTCTATTTCCATAGAACAATCTCTCATGCTCCCTACAATGCTGATTTGCACTCCCTCTTCTGCATAGCTTCTAGAAACAATTTGGCCAAATTTAAGTTTGACCATTTCTATTAAATAGCAGGTTTACAATAAGTTTCTTAAGCTATACCTGCTCCCAAATCCTGATAACCCCATTACCACCTTTAAAGCAAGACCATGTTTATAAATGTGACATTTGTGCAGATGGTTTATACAAGGTTGCCAAGGAAAGCTGGTTCCCCACCCTCAAGGAATGCACTAAGATTAAACTTTTAGGGTGAGTCCAGTTGAATTCTTGGCATGGAGTTATCTTTTGCAAATGAAAACACCTACATACCAGACGGGAAGAGAGACATTTCATGTAAATTTACCCTGCTGTTCAAAACTGACTTTATGATAGCCTTACTTTGTATAGCTGTGTTAGAGTAAGTAATGTCTTAAATTGCTTTGTTTGACTTGATTAGCCATGACATTCTAAGGATCCCAATTAATGGCCCCTTTGGAATATGTAAACCTGATATCATTTATATCCTTATGTTCTGCAGAAATAGAGCCTGAGCTCTCATAGTCCATCTTCTCTGGATGCATTATTTAAGGAAGAGAATGTACTTCACCTCCTGACAAAGTGGTTAGAGAGGGAATGTACTTCAACATAATGACAAATGCACAGCAAACATCATATCCAACAGTGCAACACTGAGAACCTTGCCTCTAAGACCAGGAACAAGACAATGATGCTCACTTTGGCCACATTTTATTCAACATAGTATTAGGAATCCTCGCCAGAGGAACTAGGCAAGAAAAAGAAATAAAATGTATCCAAATCGGAAAGGAAGAAGTAAAACTGTCACTGTGCAGATGGCATGAGATTATATACAGAAAACCCTAAAGATTCTACCTAAACTGTTAGAACTTATAAATGAATTCATTGAAGCGGCAGGACATAAAATCAATATTCAAAATTATGTTGTATTTCCATACAGTGAACTATCCAAAAGACCAATTAAAACACCCCTATCTACAGTAGCATCCAAAAGAATAAAATACTCAGGAATAACTAACCCATGAAGTAAGAGACCCCTACACTGAGAACTATAAGACACTGATAAAAGAAATTGAAGATACAAAAGTAAATGGAAAGCTATTTCGTGCCCATGAAGTGGAAGAATTAATATTGTTAAAATGTCCATGCTACCCCAATATGATCTACAGATCAAATGCAATCCCTATAAAAATTGTAATGGCATTTTTCACAGAAGGAGAAACAATCCTAACATTTGTATGGAATCACAAAAGACCCCAAGTAGCAAAGCAATCTCAAGAAGAAAAAGCTGGAGGCCTCACACTTCCTGATTTTTAACTACACCACAACGCTTTGTCAAAACATCATGGGGCTGTCATAGAATAGACACGTAGATTAATAGAATAGAATTGAGAGCCCAGAAATAAAACTACACCTATATGATCAATTAATTTATGACAAAAAGCCAAAGGGGGTATAGAGGGAATGTAACTCAACATAACAAAGGCTATATATGACACTCAGTGATTACACAATAGGGAAAATCATCTTTTAATAAATGGGCCTAAAAAATTTGGACAGCCACGTGGGAAAAAAATGAAACTGGGCCCCTCACTTACACCATATACAAAAATCAACTCAACATGAATTAAGGACGTAAACCTAAGACCTGAAATTATAAGACTTTTAGAAAAAACAAGTTCCTAGTTCCTCTGGCGAGGATTCCTAAAAAACAAGTGGCTAAGCTTTTTTTTTATTTTAATAAATCTTTATTGTTCAGACTGTTACAATTGTTCCTCCCTCCCCCCACCCCCCGCCTCCCCATATTTTCCCTCTACCTGGCTCCCACCCCACCCTTTGCCCTTACCTCCACCCCACATTGTCCTCATTCATAGGTGTATGATTTTTGTCCAGTCTCTCCCTGCACGCCCCCTCACCCTTTTCCCCCTGAGAATTGTCAGTCCACTCCCTTTTTATGCCCCTAATTCTATTATATTCACCAGTTTATTCTGTTCATCAGATTTTCAATTCACTTGATTTTTAGACTCACTTGTTGGTAGATATGAATTTGTTGTTCATAATTTTCACCTTTACCGTTTTCTTCTTCCTCTTCTTAAAGAATACCTTTCAGCATTTCATATAATACTGGTTTGGTGTTGATGAACTCCTTTAGTTTTTTCTTATCTGTGAAGCTCTTTATCTTCCTTCAATTCTGAATGATAGCTTTGCTGGGCAGAGTAATCTTGCTTGTAGGTTCTTGCTATTCATCATGTTGAATATTTCTTGCCACTCCCATCTGGCCTGCATAGTTTCTGTTGAGAAATCAGCTGACAATCATATGGGTGCTCCCTTGTAGGTAATGTACTGTTTTTCTCTTGCTGCTTTTAATATTCTCTCTTTGTCTTTGGCTCTTGATATTTTAATTATGTTGTGTCTTGGTGTAGTTCTCTTTGGATTCCTTTTGTTTGGGATTCTGTGCACTTCCTGGACTTGTAAATCTATTTCTTTCACCAGGTGTGGGAAGTTTTCAGTCATTATTTTTTCAAATAGGTTTTCAGTATCTTGCTCTCTCTCTTCTTCTGGCACCCCCACAATTCTGATGTTGGTACGCTTAAAGTTGTCCCAGAGGCTCCTTAGACTATCTTCAATTTTTGGATTCTTTTTTCTTTGCTTTTCTCAGTGGAGTGTTTTCTGCTTTCAAATTTTTTACTTGATTCTTGCATTCCTCTAGTCTGCTTTTATGTGTCTGTATAATATTTTTTATTTCAGTCAGTGTATGTTTAATTTCTAGTTGGTCCTTTTTCATCTCCTCTTGGGTCTTAGTAAATTTATCCTTTTTTTTTTCTAGGAAATTCTTGAAAAACCTTATAACCATGGTTTTGAACTCTATATCCAGTTGTTTGTTTTACTCCATTTTTTTTCATTTAGTGATCTGTTCAGGGAAGAATATTTCACTGCTTCCCTGAATTGGTAGAGTAGCTTTGTGTGCTAGATCTCCTATGTAGCCCAATAGCTCTGCCTCCCAGTTACCTGAGGTGGTCATTTTTGGTGCACTCCTTTACGGACTGTGTGTACAGTCTTGTTGTAGTTAATTCTTGATTGTTGTTGGTATCACTAGGGGGAATTGACCTCCAGGCCAATTGGTTGTGAGGATCAGTTGTGTCTACATATGCACGCTTGCCTCCAGACCTCTGCCTTTCACGCGCTCGTGCGTGTGTAAGTTTCCAGACCTCTACCTTTCCGGTTCCCCTGAGTTTCCGTGCGCTCTAGTGACCCATATGACTCTGGGTCCCCAGGGTCTCACCTGAAACTGGGGTTCAGTACAGTTGGACCTGGATTTCAGTGCTGTTGTGAGGTTCTGTTTTCCTCCCGCTAGAGAAAGCCAGCGACACAACTAGCAGTCACCGCTCTGTGTGTGCACTTTTGCATGCACTTTTGCGCACCCCCAGACCTCTGTCTTTAGCAACTCCCTAAGTTTCCATGCACTCCTTCCTTTTCACAACAGTCCAGACTCCCCCATATGAGTCTCGCTTGGAGCTGTGCTTCACTGCAGTCAGGATTTTCCATCTCCCTCCCACTAGAGCAGTGGTTCTCAACCTTCCTAAGGCCGAGACCCTTGCATACAGTTCCTCATGTGGTGGTGACCCCCAACCATGAAATTTTGCTACTGTTATGCATCATGATGTAAATATCTGCATTTTCCAATGGTCTTAGGCGACCCCTGTGAAAGGGTCATTCGATTCCCAAAGGGGTCGCGATCCACAGGTTGAGAACCACTGCGCTAGAGGAAGCCAACCAGATCCTCCTCTGCCCGTCCTCTCCAGGAGCGTGTCTCCATACCTCAGCTTTTTACAGCTCCTCTGGGTCTTCATGAGTCCCTCTCTTTCCTTCTAGTTGTAGAATTTTCACTCAACCAGCTCTGTGGTTCTGGATGGTATCTGTTCTCTCTTTTAGCTGTAGTTTTGAAATTGTTGTGTGAGGCAGCAGCTTAGGTGTTCACCTATGCCGCCATCTTGGTTTCCTCTCGTGGCTAAGTTTCTTGATATCTCTTTTGGCAATACTTTTGTGTGTTGGAATTCACCTCGAAGCAAAGGCAACAAAAGCAAAAATAAACAAGTAGAACTAGATCAAACTAAAAAGCTCCTGCACAGCAAAATAAATCAGCAACAAAATTAAAAGCAGGATGCGAAATTGAAGAAAATATTTGCAAACCACCTATCGAATGGGTTAATATGTGAAATATATAAGGAACTCGTACAATTCAACAGCAAATAAATATCCTAATTAAAGCAGTGGATCTACATAGATGTTTTTCCAAAAAGACAATACAGATGTCCAAAAGGTACATGAAAAGGTGCTCAATATCATTAATCATCAAAGAAATACAAATCAAAGCCACAAGGAGGTGTGTCACCTCACATCTGTTAGAATAGCTATCATCAAAAAGATGGGAAAAACCAGTGTTGGCAAGAATGTGGAGAAAGGGAACCCTTGGGCATTGTTGGTGGGAATATATATTGGTACAGCCATTATGGAAATCAGAATGGGAATTCCTTAAAAAAATTAAAAATGCAACTGCCTTATGATCCAACAATTTCACTTCTGGATATATCTCTAAAGAAAATGAAAGAGAAGGAAGTAAGGAAGGAAGAAAGGAAGGGAGGGAGGAAGGGAGGGAGGGAGGGAAACCATTATCTCAGAGAGATATCTGTACCCCATGTTTATTCAGCATTATTTACAATAGCCAAAGTATAGAAACAACCTAAACACTAATGGGTAACTAGATAAAGAAAATGTGGCATACAGGCAGTCCTCGGGTTATGTCAGAGATCCGTTTCTATGACACAACACAAGGCGATTTTCATTGTAAGTCGGAACTCACCTACATAAATGAATCTGGCCACCTGCTTTGGGCTGGGGCATCTGGGTGGGGCGGGGCTCCAGCCTGCTTTGTGTCCTGACCTTGCTTCTGATAGGGCCTCCTGCCTCAATAGGCTCAGGGTTTGAAAAGCCAGTGCAGCAGGAGGGGTCTTTCAGTGGTTTTGGAAAAGAACAAGAGGAAAGCTGAAAGATTGCAGGACACCATAAAAACAACGCAGTGAATACCTTTCCAGACACAGCCTCACCCCTTCACAGCTCACCCTCCTCACCTTTGTGGTTTATGAGCACTGTGTGACTCAGGAGGCAACTCCAACCCTGGTCTGGCAGCTTTTCCTTCTCCCAGGAATTTTTTTTTTTTTAATCCTCACCTGAGGATGTGTACTTCATTGATTTCTAGAGAGTGTGTAAGAGAGAAAGGAAGGAGAAAAGGCAAGAGAGAGAAACAACTACATGAGAGACACACATCCATTGTTTGCAGGAGCTAGGGAATCAGCAACCAAGGAACGTGCCCTTGACCGGGAATGTGTCCTTGATCAGAAATCGAACCCGTGGGAGGAGCCAAGATGGCGGCATAGGTAAACACCTACACGGCTGCCTCGCACAACAATTTCGGAACTACAACTGAAGGACAGAACAGACATCATCCAGAACCACAGGAAAGCTGGCTGAGTGGAAGTTCTACAGCTAGAAGGAAAGAGAGGGGTTCACAGACACCCAGAGGAACTGCAAAAAGC
>PVJN01055170.1:0-13164 GCA_004026805.1 Lasiurus borealis | reverse complement strand
TTCTCCTCTTTCATTTCTGATTTTGTTTATTTGGGTCTTCTCTCTTTGCTTCTTGATGAGCATGGCTAGAGGTTCATCAATCTTGTTTATCCTTTTAAAGAACCAGCTCTTTGTTTTGTTGATCTTTTGAATTGTTTCTTTGGTCTCCAAGTTATTTATCTCCGCTCTGATCTTCACTATTTGTTCCTTCTGAGTACACTGGGCTTTTCTTGTTGCTCTCTTTCTATCTCTTTGAGTTGTAGGTTTGGGTGATTTATTACCATTGTTTCCTATTTTTTTTGCAGTAGGCTTGTAGGGCTATGAACTTCCCTCTCAAGACTGCTTTCACTGTGTCCCATAAATTTTGTATTGTTGTGTTGTCATCGTCATTTGTTGTCATGATGTTTTTTATTTCTTCCTTAATCTCTTTGGTTATCCAGTCGTTGTTTAATAGCATGCTGTTTAGTCTCCGTGTGTTTGATTTCTTTCTATGGTTTTTATTATAGTTGATTTCCAGTTTTATGCCACTGTGGTCTGAGAAAATGCTTGATATGATTTCTATCTTCTTGAATTTGAAGAGACTTTTCTTAGGACCCAACATGTGATCTATCTTTGAAAATGACCCATGTGCACTGGAGAAGAATGTATATTCTGTAGCTTTGGGGTGAACTGTTCTGAAGATGTCAGTTAATTCCATCTGGTCTAGTGAGTCATTTAGGATTGATGTTTCTTTGCTGATTTTTTGTTTAGAGGATTTGTCCAATGGTGACAGTGGGGTATTAAAGTCTCCTACTATGATTTTATTGCTGTCATTCTCTCCCTAAATATCCTCCAAGAGTTTTTTTTATGTATCTTGGTGCTCCTATATTGGGTGCATATATGTTTACCAGAGTTATTTCTTCTTGTTGGATTGTTCCCTTTAGTATTATGAAGTGGCCTTCTTTATCTCTTGTCCTTCACTTTGACATCTAATTTGTCAGATATAAGTATTGCAACCCCAGCTTTTTTTTCATTTCCATTTGCCTGAAATACCATCTTCCATCCCTTCACCCTCAATCTGTGTGCATTTCTTTTCCTGAGGTGGGTTTCTTGCATACAGCAGATATATGGATCATGTTTTCTTATCCAATCGGTTACCCTTTGTCTTTAGATTGGAACATTAGTCCATTTACATTTAAAGTTATTATTGATAAGTACTTATCTCTTGCCATTTTTAGTCCTTACCCCTGAGCTCCTTCTTCGCTTCCTCTTTCTTTTTATTACAGCAGACCCTTTAACATTTCTTGCATTGCTGGTTTGGTGGTAATATACTCCTTTAGTCCTTTTTTTGTCTGTGAAGCTTTTAATTTTACCTTCAATTTTGATTGAGAGTCTTGCAGTGTACAGTATTCTTGGATTCAGACCCTTCCTTTGTATGACTTTGTATATTTCATTCCATTCCCTTCTGGCCTGACGAATTTCTGTTGAGAAGTCAGTAGCTAGTTTTATGGGAGTTCCTTTGTAGGTAACTTTCTGTTTCTCTCTGGCTGCTTTTAAGATTCTTACTGTGTCCTCGGTGTTTGCCAATTTAATTATAATGTGCCTTGGTGTTGCTTTGTTGGGGTTTATTTTGCTTGGGACTCTGTGAGCTTCTTGGATTTGTGTGGATTTTTTCTTTTCTATACTGGGGAAATTTTCTGTCATTATTTCTTCAAACACATTCTCTAATCCTTGTTCAGTTTCCAGTCTTTCTGGAACCCCAATCATGAGGATGTTGTTTTGTTTCATGTTATCCCAAAGTTCCCTTAGACTCTCCTCTTGCTTTTTAACTTTTTTTTTCTAGAATCTGTTGTACTTGGGTATTTTTTCCTACCGTGTCTTCTATCTCAATGATGTGGTCCTCTGCTTCTTCTAGTCTACTTTTGATGCTTTCTATGGAGTTCTTTATAGCAGCAATGTCATTGTTCATTACTTCTTGTTTATTCTGCACCTCATCTAGTTTCTTCTGTATTTCTTCTTGTTGCTTCTTCATCTCCTCTTGGGTCTTCTTCACTTCCTCTTGGCTCTTAATCATATTGTCGAATTTGTCTTCCATTCTTTTCAACCTCCTTATGATCGTTTCTCTGAACTCTTTCTCTGGCAGGCTTATTTCTGCTTCTATTTCATTTACTTACTTTTCTGATGAAACCTGCCTTTCTGTCTTATGTGGGCTGTTTCTTTTTCTGCCCATGGTCTTTCTTCCCGGGTGTCTGGTTATGTAGTTCTCTCTCCTACATTGATTGAAAAGCACAAACTACAACATGACCAGGTATAGCACACAAGGCACTGAGTAGAAATGTATTCAGGATGTTAATAATCACAAATAAGGTGACCACTAATGAAGGACAAATTAGGAGTAAATAGAGAAAGAAGAAGAGGAAAATGAGGAAAAAAGAAAAGAAAGAAATGCCAAAATCAAATTGGGAGAGCCAGAGGAAAAAAAACAAGATAAGTAAATGAACAAAAAAATAAAATAAAATAAGAAAATAAAAAGGAGAAGAAGGAGAAGGAAAGAGGGAGAGAAAAAAGTCAGAAAGAAAAGGGGAACAAAATATAGACGTCAGGAGACAACTCCAATAGAACAGTCACTAATCCCAATGAAGGCCAGCAACCAGTACCTAGAGATTAATGTAAACTGCAAATAGCAATTGGTATTTTGGGAGGTGATGGAAAAGAGAGGTAGAAAACAAAGCAAGCAAAAAGCAAAATAAAACAAGTAGAATAAACTAAAAGAATCTCACAAAAAATTTCAAAAAATTGATATAATCACTTTTCAGGCAAATAGCAACACAAGGACATAGAGAAAAAACAACTTTTTGGCTAGTGAAAACAAGAAGAGAGAGGTTTGTGTGGACTTGTAGTAGGGGATTTGAAATTAGATATTTAAATGGGGTGTAATTTTAACCAGGTAAAGAGAAAGAATAGGGAGAATCTAAAGTTGGAAAAGGGAAAGAGAACTAAGACAACAAAATGGGGAAAATTAGGAGGAAAGTGTTGGCATAAAGGTATAGTTGAGTTGGAGTAAAATTATGGTAATAGAAAGATGAAAATAGAATGTAGAACTCTAATCCTGAAATAAAATAAATAGAAAACAAAATGACACTCTTTTTTTTCCAAAAAGGTAAAGTACTAATAGTAAATAATAATACTAGTTTAAAACAAAAATGTAATAATTAAAAAGGAAAAATCAATTGATGCGGAAAGAAAAAAAATAGTCTTTTAATTAAAATATGTGAAAATAAAAAATAAAAAAAAATAAAAGAAAAAAAAAGGAAAAAGAAAAAAAGAAAAGAAAAAAATATTAGAATGGTCCTTCACTTCCACTATTATTCTGCTTGGCACTCCTGTTTCTCAGTAGGGAAGGTATTGCAGTTCCCTGTGTTTCCCTCTTGGTCTTTTAATCTCTTTATTCTTTTGTGGTTGTGTGAGAGTCAATTTGTGTGTCATCCACTGGGCGGCAGTGTTTCGGAATTGATCTTTGAGACAAAGCACAGGACCTCTCTAGGCTGTTCTCATATCCCGCTACTCTGTGGTTCTCAAAGCCAATTTGTGGGGGTTTTGCAGCTGGGACACTGTAATAACTCCCAGGCTGTCCCTCTGCCTCAGAAAAAAAAAAAGGAGTCGTTTTCCAGAGCTCTCCTCTGTCAACAGCTCAGAGGGTTTGCCTCCACAATTAGGGATCACGCCCTGACCACCTCTGGGGACATCTCCAGAGGCAGCTTTCCCGCAGCCAGGCTCCCACAGCGTGCTCGTCTCTGTTGTGTGGGGGTAGGAGACCTCACCCTGACCCAGGCGGAATCTCACCCTCGCGCTGCGTGGATCTCCGAATCCGCTGCCCGTGCATCCGCCCTGCCTGGAAAGCCGTGCTCTGGGTCCCCGGCTGCTCAGGGTGCCTCCGTAAGCTGCAGCTTCCAGACCTCCCTGTTATCCCAGGCGCAATCTGACCTTTCCGTGTGCTCCGTGGATCTCTGATTCTGCCGCGTGTCTGTGCCGATTGGAGAGTGGAGTTCTGGGTCCCCGGGTCCCAGCTGCTTGATGTGTGCGCAGCTGCTGGCTTCAGATGGCTGCAGACATCTACCTCCCTCTGAAAGATGGCGGGGTCTCTGCGTTCGCGCTGGTGGCTCAGGCGGACAAAAACCCCGTGGCAGTGGGGCTGCCCTGCCGGGAGAGCCCTGTCTAGCAGTTCCCTGCCTTCTCCTGGAGGATAACTGACTTTTAACTTGCCACCAAACACTCCCAGTGTGACTCTCAGCCGCTCTCTTTTCTGCCCAGCGACAAAGCTCTAGACGCATCTGTCTACTCCGCCGCCATTTTCTCTCTCAAGGGCATTTACTTTGGTTTTAGGTGTGATTCTAGCTCTGGTTGGGATGCATGCGAGAGGCAAACCAACAGATTCTTCTTTCTCATGTTGATGTTTCTATCTCTCTCCCTTTCCCTCTCTTCCACTTTATCTTAAAAAGAAAATCAATGGGAAAATATCCTTCAGTGAAGATTAATAAAAAACAAAACAAAAACAAACAAAGACAATAACCAACACAACAATAGCTATCCGGTGTAAAGGAATAAAAATTAAATGTATTTTTTTTTGTCAGGTCAACACAAATATTTTTTGCTGTGCCACAGAATTCTAGTAATTAGTTTAAATGTGCCATGAGATGAAAAACGTTGAAAATTGCTGCTTTATAGTGACATCAGGAACCGATTATTAACACGGAAAATGCATAATGTCACAGTTATGGAGGAAGAAATATAGAAATTCCACTTAGTTTCCTTTATTTGTATAGGTGGCATGAGAAGATTTTCTACATAAAAACAGCCTGGGAATTAGAATAAGATATCTTGTTTCTGTGATTTCTGGTCAAGAAAATAACTTTAAAGTTTTTCAATGTAGATCAGATTTGCATTGTATGTTTTGGAGTGCTTTTTGTGGACCCAGTAAATGGTCTGTGAGAAACTAGATAGAAATAGTCTCTGTGGCATTTGCTTTGTTATACTTCTGGGGTGGAAAGTCAGAAAACGAAGCTGGATAAAGAACTAAGAGCAGACTTTAAGGTTTATAGATGTTTGTGTGTAGATGTACAAATCCCTCCTCAGTGGGAGGCAGGTTGCTCAATCCTCTTTTTAGTAATAAAGAACATTTCTTCTCTTATAGTAATAACTCATTATGCAGAGTATTTTGAAATGCTAATGGCCTTTAACTTATTCCAAGATAAATCCTTGTCCAGTTGGAATTTTCCTTTTCCCATCAGGTGCTGGAATCCCAGTGGAACTGCTCTGTACACTGGGAGGTCCTCAGTGGGAAAGCATCTCTCTCTCCCCCTCCCTCTCCCTGTTCTACTCAGGGCCAATAACACACAGTGTGGTATTTTATAGTTTAAAGTTAAGACAGTCTCAGCTGGGGAAAATATGTAAAATAATATTCTAAAAACAATGCCCAATTGGAAATATATATATTTTTGAAGACACATGTGGAATTGTTTCATCTTTATAGGAGAAAGAGCAGAACTCAATTTTATCCATCATGCCACTGAGAAGCTAACCCTGTAAATGCATTAAAACCTCCCTCACTTTTTTTTATATTGAGGAAACTAACCCTGAAAACACATTCAAGTACTTCTTATTAGCTATTTTTATTTTGTTAGGTTAAACTGGAGGAAAATAGGGCTAAGTGAACATACACATTTTTTTTTTCCTGCAGAAAACAGAGTCCTACAGAAATCAGACAAAGACAGGCTAGGAAAGATGACCTATTACATGAAATTTCTTATAGGTTTACAATTTTTTTCTTTCCCTCCCTTTATGGGGGTGCTTATTTTAGTTCTAAATGACAGATCTATATCATATCAAACCATCAAGTGCTTATTTTCTTGGTTGCAATTTCATCACCCAAAATGGCCTTTGTATACATATACAATGCTCTTCTTTAATGGAAACCTGATGAACTTCAGAATTTATTTGAAATATGTATTCAATATAAACCACTGTTCATTTTTTACAAAAGTAGAACAGCACAGCAGCCTCCATTTGTTTTCAATTTTTTTTCTATTTTCTCATCTCATTCTTCATAGCTGCCTTGTTCACAGGCTGTATGGAAATATTGACAAACATGAAAACATGTTCAACTTCTCTAATAATCAAAGAAATGCATATTAAAATGAGATAGTACCATTTCTCCTATCATTGCGACAGAAATGAAGGATATTAATCATACTCATTGTTGGTGAGAGAATAGGGCAAAAAGAACTCAGATGGAAGACTGCCTTTCCTCCCACAGTGTCTTTGCTCCAGTACTTTCTGAGGTCCCTGCTCTGTTCCTGCCCCTGGGGTATGTAACTCACCCCTTCTTCTTGCAATAAATCCTTCTCTTCTTTTGCTTTTATTTTTACCATTTTTTTGCAAGTAAAGAGTATTAACTAATATAATGAATACTGTTGCCTTCATTTCAATCTGCTTTCTCTTGATGGCATTTGTTACCTTTACAAATTATTACCTGCATCTTCTTGCCTTCATTGTATAAATGATAGCAAACCATTTCCTAACCTCTTTTTTGAATCTCGCATAGAATCATTTTCAATTGCAGGGTTCCCCCCCCCTTCTTCCCCGTGAGCTTTTTGGACATTTTTCCTTTTCTAAGAGTGATTTCACAGACTGCAAGTTTTTCTTCACACTCCTTTTTCTGAACTTCAAACAAGAGGGAGATCTATTTACAATTGGTGATTGCTATAGACTTTTAATTGCTATTAACTGCCATGGCTCTACTCACTGTATACTTCCCTTTCTTAGATCCAGAGCTGGGGGAGTTTAATATGCTCCTCTCTCTACCACATTATCCAAGAGATTCATCTAGTGGGGCTCTTGAGATACTCAGGTATGAGGCCTTTCTACTCCCCGATGCCCCCACCTTGACTTGTTGCTTGGTTCTTTGAACTGTTAAGACACAGGAACAACTGCAATCCTCAAAGAGGACCCCAGTGTATAGGTGGAGCTACACCTTACAGGACAGATTGCAATCCTCATGGACTGCCACCAGGTTCTTCTCTTCCTTGACTCGAAGGACTGCATTTTGCTTGTGGGACTATGCCTCCCAGGATACAATGCACCCTTGCTCGCAACTCTTCATTTTGCCCTGCGTGTTCTGGCAGAGAGACGCATGCATTAGGGGGTCCTGCTCTGGCTGTGTCACAGCTTATTATTTAGTTTTTTTTGGAAACCACAGATCCTCGCTGAGACGAAGTAGACTCCAAGGGAGGTATAACATGCCTTATTGTTCTTTTCAGTCTGGCTCTGGTTAGATTTTTTTCTTAACTGGCTTCATTGGCAATGACAGTGGGTAGAATTTTCTAGTAGGTTTTGGCATTATATTGTCTCTCAGTGTAAGTTTTCACTAGAGAGGAAGGAAACTGATGATGAATCCAGTTATCACTATGCACAGGACCTAACAATGTCTTCCTATCACCACATGAGGTTTATCCCTTTCCCCCTAGATTCCAATAGTCTGCACAGTCTGGTCCAATCCTATAATCCATACCTGCTGTTCCAAGGAGCTGGCCTTCTTAGCCGTATTCCTGTCTCTTTTCTTCTCTGCAGAGTCCCTTTCTCTGTTCAGTTAAATTCTTCCATATAATGCTCAGATCAAGTTCTATGTCCTTCATGAGGCCTTTTGATAATTTCAGCCTCCTTTCATTCATTAACTCACTAAACAACTATTTGTTATGTTAAATACACATGCTATTCCAATGCTTACGTGGGACTCCCATAGTAAATAAGGCAGATTTGTTCCCTCCCTTTATAGGGCTGAGAGTTTAGGCATTATTTGGACAAAAATAACCCAATAATAAATTCTTTCAGTCCTCCTTAAAATCTTTATCTATTAAGCAGGGTAATTATATATTTTTGCAACTAACAAAATCCAGGTCTGGAATACAGACCCAAACATGGATTTCTTGGAAGGTCTGAGATCTCAAAACTGAAGAAAGAGCCGAAACCCTTGCTTCCAGGTGACAGGAAGACTCTCCAGAGATCTCAGGAGCAGAAATGTTTAGATTTTGTAGGGCACAGCCTCAGCTTCAACAATTGCTCCTTCCTGCCCTGAGCCACTTGTCAAATTCCAGGGAAAACTGGCATGTTTAAGCTTGAGTCAGGTGACTTAGATTACTCACCTATTTGGAGGTGGACAGGGGCCTTCTGTTCTGTGGATGGTATACCACCCGGATTTTCCTACAAGGGTCAATAACTCATTCCTCAGCGGCGGAGAGTGCTGCAGACCAGCGATCAGTGACCCCGGGGAATTGCCTCTGCTCCAGGAGCCATATTGCTCTAGGTCAGGCTCCCAGCCTGGGCATCCCATACCAATGATTGGTGGTAGTGTGTGGGGCTGCTGAAGGCCTAATATGGACCATTCTGAAGGGACCTTTTGGCTTTAGAGCTTCCCATGGAGGGCCTGTGCCACAGCTCAACTTTTCCATCTGCCCAGGCCTGAGTTCTTTATCCCTCCACCCCTCCCAAAATGTGGATTGCAAAAATATCCCCCAAGATCTTCCTGTGCCCTAATCTCTAGCTTAGAGTGTCTTCTGAGGAACTTTCTGGCATTTATAACACATTGGATGGTGGCACACTTCCACACCTTATTATGTGTTATCTGGCACAGTTTATTTATTTCACATATTATTTATGCTTTCCTCACTAGACCACAGGCTTCTTATGAGTGGAAACCTTAACTTCCCTAATATCTAGCCCTCAACCCTAGTTGCAGCACATAGCACATAGGAATCATTCAAAATTATGTGTTCACGGACGGATTTTCCCCAATTGAGGGTCAAAGTTGTGGTGCTAAGACTAACGTATCAAAATGTTGCTGTTTTAGATGGACCAATGATTTGACACTTCAAAAAGATAGTTTTTTAGCTCAGCCAGTGTGGCTTGGACCTATGAACCTGAAGGTCATGGTTTGATTTCTTTCCGAGTCAGAGCATATTTCTGGGTTGCAGGCTTGACCCCCTGTAGGGGGCATGCAGAAGGCAGCTGATCATTGATTCTCTCTAATCATCAATGTTTTTATCTCTCTTCCTCTTTCTTCCTCTCTGAAATAAATTTAAAAAATATTTATTTTTAATCCTCCACCAAGGATATTTTTTCATTGATTCTTAGAGAAATTGGAGGAGAGAGGGAAGGACAGAGAAATATCCATGTGAGAGACACATTGATTGATTGATTGCCTCCTGCATAAGCCCTGACCAGGGCCTGGGCCAGTACGTGCCCTTGACCAGAATCGAACCTAAGGACCCTTTATCTGCAGACCAACACTCTATTGAGCCAAGTCAGCTAGGGCCATTTCTCTCTCTCTCTCTCTCTCTCTCTCTCTCTCTCTCTCTCTCTCTCTCTCCATCTCTACCTATACCTATTCCTATACCTATACCTATACCTATACCTATACCTATACCTATACCTATACCTATAACTATACCTTTATCTCTATCTCTATCTCTATTTCTATCTCTATCTCTGTCTCTATCTCTATCTATCTATATCTATATCTATAAACCCTTTTAAATGGTTTCAAGTTGTGGTCAAGAGGTTTTATGTTTTGTTTGTTTTATTTGTTTAGTGGCCGCCCAACTCATTGATTTTAGAGGGCAGAAAATTCTGGTTAGGGAGGATAAACTCCCTCTACAACTACATTTTTTTCTGTCTGTTAACATTTTTCTTTTCTTTTGTCTCTAGGGAATGTAGCCACATAACTTTACAAAACATGCTTAAGCATATGATTTTAAGAGCTGTTTCCATTCTTCACAAGTGCATATGTTTGTGTAGGGGGTGGGGTGGAGTGGAGAGCAGGAGAGGAATGAGCATCTAAACTGTGTCATCATATATGTCTCAATAAATGTATATGGGACTGGCTGGGTCCATAATAGCTATGTGCCAAAAAGAATGGAAAGTTGGTGAGGGGCTCCCAGGTGTTGAACTTTACATTTATTTATTTATTAAAAATATTTTTATTGATTTTTTACCGAATGGAAGGGAGCATGATAGAGAGTTAGAAACATCAATGAGAGAGAAACATGGATCAGTTGCCTCCTGCACACTCCCCACTGGGTATGTGCCCTCAGTCAAGGTACATGCCTTGATGGGAATTGAACCTGAGACCCTTGAGTCTACGGGCCGATGCTCTATCCACTGAGCCAAACTGGTTAGGGCTGAACTTTAAATTATGTATTTTTTTGGTCAACCATATTTTAATAAAAATGTATTTTTTGTTGTCATCCCACTCTCTAGACAGATAAAGTGAGATTCCCTTTAATTAGAGATTATTCAGTTCTAAACATTGAAAAAAATCATGATTTTCTAGACATTTTCCCCATTCATTTAAACAATCCATCCCCAACACCATTCTGACACTTACAAAGGGAAGTTATTACCTCCTACCTATCAGTTTCTGTCTGATTCTTATAATATAATAATATTTCATAGAGCCACCCCATGATGCAAGTGCATTTTAGACACTCAGTGCATATGTATAGTTTCCTTTCATTTTACAAAAATAGTGCTGTAAACACAGCAAGAAGAATAACTCCTATGTTTTTCCTCTTAGAAGGAATGTGCTTTTATGACATTTTTTAATTGATTAATAGGTGAGAATAATAAATGAACATCTGATCCAAGGTTCAGCAAAGGGCTCTTTATTGACGTTCAGACTCTAAAAAGTTATTTTAGGCAAGTTCCCAGAGGCAATTTTTAAAACCATAAGGCTGGATGAGGAGACTGTGATTCTAATGATTTCTGCCACTCCTTAGAAAAAAATTAAGAGTTTCCTTCCAAGTGAAGTGGCTAGTGGGCTGAGAGATCATATTTTAAAATAGTTGAATCCAAACATAGCTGAATTTGCATTAAAAAAAAGCCTATAGTTTGCTTTTCACATTTTCTCTCTTCCCCAGTGACTTGGGCATTGTATGGTCCAAGTTGCTTTCTTGCAAAAGTACCACAGGCTCGTTTTATGAGATGTGGAATAGAGAGCTTGCCTGGTGCTTTGACTGGCTGAACTTTCCATTCTGCTGTAAACAACCTGGGAAAAATCAGTGTGATTTATGACAGTAGTTACTGCTACTCTTTCACTGAGCCAGGAATATTCTCATGCTATCAAAAAACCCGAAAAACAAAAGTCATAACATTTTGAACCACTGTCATTCCTACATCTCGGCTAGCCATCTGAGTGATTCATTAGTTAAATAAGTTTATGCAACTAAAGAGCCTTCCTTATAAGCGAGGGAGGAGTGAAAACAGGTGAAGAGATAACTTTTTCTTCTAGCTACATCTAGTGCAATCTCAAAGACAAGGAAAGTCTACTATTATATGGTACAGGATGGCCTGTTTTGTTCATCAATTATTCCCATGTGTCATGCATAAAAGTCCAAGTTTCTGCAACAGGTGCTGAAGTCTATAATATTCATTGGGGGCTTTTCATGCTAGTGTTTTAAGTTGTGTGGTCATGTGGTAGAGATGAAAATTAAACATATACACACACTATTACCACCACTATCACCATCACTACCACCACCACCACCACACCCCTCTACCACTCAAAAAGACACTTTCCTCTCCACGCAAAAGTTTCTGAAAGATCAAAATGCTAGGCATGTGTTTGCAAAGAATCACTTAGAGGCGATCATCAATATGCCCTAATACCTTGTAGGGTGCTTTTACCTTACAGCAACTCAAAGAACTTCCTTTATGTCTCTGTTTGAGAATAAAAAACTCTCATTTTGCATAGAGACTAAAACCACATGCATGCAGGAGTACCAAGCTTTTGTTGTTGTTGTTGTTGTTAATTCTTAGAAGGATATTTTTCAATGGTTTTTAGAGAGAGTGGAAGGGAGGGAGAGAGACACAGAGTAACACTGATGTGAAGAGACACAACAATTGGCTGCCTCCTGCATGGGCCCTGACTGGGGCTGAGGATTGAGCCCATAATTGAGGTACATGCCCTTGACCAGGAATCAAACCCATGATCCTTCAATCCAGGGGGCCAATCCTCTATCCACTGAGCCAAACTGGCTAGGGCCCAAGCTTTTAATCGCATGCTGTGTAATCTCCATGTGTTTGATTTCTTTGGATTGTTTTTATTGTAGTTGATTTCCAGTTTTATGCCATTGTGATCTGAGAAGATGTTTGATATGATTTCCATCTTCTTGAATTTGAAGAGACTTAGCCTGTGACCCAACATATGGTCTATCTTTGAAAATGACTCATGTGCACTTGAGAAGAATGTATATTCTGTGGCTTTGGGGTGAAATGTTCTGAAGATGTCAATTAATTCCATGTGGTCTAGTGAGTCATTTAGGATTGATGTTTCTTTGCTGATTTTTTGTCTAGAGGATTTGTCCAATGGTGATAGTGGGAGTATTAAAGTGTTCTACTATGATTGTATTGCTGTCAAACTCTCCCCTGATATCCTCCAGGAGGTTTTTTGTTTTTTTTTTAATGTATTTGGGTGCTCCTGTATTGGATGTGTGTATGTTTACCAGAGTTATTTCTTCTTGTTGGTTTGCTCCCTTTAGTATTATGAAGTGGCCTTCCTTATTTCTTATTATGTCCTTCACGTTGAGATCTAATTTGTCAGATATAAATATTGCAACCCCAGCTTTTTTTTCATTTCCATTTGCCTGAAATACCATCTTCCATCCCTTCATTCTCAATCTGTGTGCATCTCTTTTCCTGAGGTGGGTTTCTTGCAGACAGCAGATATATGGATCATGTTTTCTTATCCAATCGGTTACCCTATGTCTTTTGATTGGAGCATTTAATCCATTTACATTTAAAGTTATTATTGATAAGTACTTATCTGTTGCCATTTTTAGTCCTTACCCCCGAGCTCCTTCTTCTCTTCCTCTTTCTTTTTATTACAGCAGACCCTTTAACATTTCTTGCATTGCTGGTTTGGTGGTAATATATTCCCTTAGTCCTTTTTTGTCTGTGAAGCTTTTGATTTCACCTTCAATTTTGATTGAGAGTCTTGCAGGGTACAGTCTTCTTGGATTCAGACCCTTCCTTTGCATGACTTTGTAAATTTCATTCCATTCCCTTCTGGCCTGACGAGTTTCTGTTGAGAAGTCAGTAGCTAGTCTTATGGGAGTTCCTTTGTAGGTAACTTTCTGTTTCTCTCTGGCTGCTTTT
>PVJN01055169.1:0-13175 GCA_004026805.1 Lasiurus borealis | reverse complement strand
CCTCACCTGTAAAAGGGGTGGAGTTGAAGATGAACTTAACCCATGCAGGGAATGTGCAAGTAGACAAAATAACAATGACTACGGATAGTTGAGAAGAATACCATCACCACCACCACCACCACCACCACCACCATCACCATCATTCGCTCGCTCCCTCATCTCACCATCCACCCACATCAGCGTTTTCTTGTGTTATATCCTGGCTTCCTCCCAGCCTTCCCAGAGAAGGCAAGACCCTGCCTCTTGTCCATGGCTGAAGCAGACGCCACCCACTCCTCTCTTATTCCAAATCTCTGCCATCTTCCTGCTCCCCCTCTTTGCCAGCATCTTCCCTTTGGGGTTCAAACATGCCCAGGTCCCACTTCACTGCCCTCACATGCTTCCCTTCTCTTGATTAATCCTTCAAACCACAGCCTCATCTCTTTCCCCCTGAACATTGCCCGGATGCAGCAAACATACATACAACCTTTCCTTCCCCGCTTCGGAGCACAGTGGTTGTAAGGAAAGCGGAACAACAGACCGAAGGATCCAGACGCCCTTGTAGCCCGTAGATGGTGGCGAGTGGAAATCTCACAGTAGCCATCAACTGTGCCACGTCTGCAGCCCCTTTCCTGTCAGCACTAGGATTTCTGGCTTTCTTAGTCCCCAACCCTCCCTCCCCATTTGCATTAAGGACTCAAGTATGGGGTGCAGGACAACATGGTGGGAGTGGGGGGCTGATGATCAGGAAGAAGGGACACCTGTGCACAAGTGAATAAGCAAGGCCCAGGAAGAAGGCCCTAGCTGACCGCTTCTGTGTAAAAGTTTCAGACCGATGAGTCCTCGGAGGATGGGGAAGACCCTGACTAGGAGGAAACTCCTTGACTATATTTATTGGACACTGTAGTTTTGGGGGAGCTGAGAGCAACTCAGATCTTCCAGGCCAGGGGCCAGCAAAGTTAAGACCATAGGCTCAAATACTTGCCACTTGATTTTAGAAATAAAGTTTTATTAGAACACAGGCATGCACACTTGTTGACATGTTGTCTATGGCTGCTTTTGATGGCAGCGGCAGGGTTGAGCAGTTACTACAGAGACCATCTGGCCCGCAAAGCCTAGAGTACATACTGTCTGGCCCTTTCCAGAAATGCTCTCCCATCCCTGCCAGTCCGTTGTGTAGATTTGGACAATGTGCTGTGGCAGGTCAGGCCATGCTGAACGACTCAGACACACCTCTGTGGCCTCTTAAACAATTTTTTATTATAAAATTATACAGAAGAAATAAAAAGTCACCCGTAATTCTATCACCTCATAAGAGCTGTTACTAGTTTGCTGGGTTTGCATCTAGTCTTTTTTTTTATGCACACATAAAAATGTAAGTGTACATAATTATGTGATGAAAATCCTACAGGGTTTAGTTTTGTATCTGTTACGGGTGCTTGCGTTTTGCATTTTATGGTGACCGCTTTGCATGTCCTTGAATATTCCTTGCTAATAACATGTCCTTGCTACTCATGGCTTTTAATAACTTTTCATATGTGTCACGATCTCACTGAACTTCTAAGTAGTGTGTTCAGTTATGCGAAACTCAGAATATTGTGTGCTCTGGTAACTCCCACAGAGAAGGAATCTCTGTCCGATTCTCTGATAATTTCCTTCAGATGGATTCCCAGAAGTGGAATTACGGGATGGGAGAGTGAGGGCGATTTTCAGGCTCCTGATAGCATACTGCCAAATTGCCTTCCAGAAAGATCGGACCGGTTCATGCTCCTCCCAGCCGCGCCCGAAATTGCCTCCTTACCCTATTCTCACCAGCGTGGAGTACTATCATTTAAAAAGGTTACCAAAATGATAGGCAAAGATTGCATTTTGTTGTTTTGATTTGGATTTCTTTGATTACGGGTGAGGTTAAACATTTTTTTTTCATATGTTAAACACTTCTTCATATGTTTATGGCCGCGCGGAATCTTAATAATGGTCTTCGAGTGTGCAAAGGGGTTATTTGGTAGATTGGGACCAGCTGTGTTCAAGAAGCAATGAAATGCTGAAACTTCAACAAGAAAGCCATGGGGTGAAGGTCCTTCGATGGATGATGGTCTTAGAGCGACCCAAGGCTGATGAAGATGGCGCTGCTTGGAGCCCCTCTCAGGGCGTACTGACGCCAAGCAGCTACAAATGGTTGGGTACTTACAAGTGCTGGGCACACCGCTAGCGTTTGCATGTGCTCACATTTAAAGGCTCACAAGAGCCCTATGAAAAATATGGGGCTTAGACATAATTTATTATGAACTAGAGGCCCAGCGCGTGAAATCGCAGGAGACCCAGACCCCCTGCATCACAGGATCCAGACTCCACTATGCCACCGTGGGTGGGACCCATCAATGTACCTCCTGGTGACTGGTCATTTGGTCGTTCCGGCGTTCTGGGGTTATGGCCCGTGGCTTTTTATATAGAGAGATTACTACTCTGCTATACTGCTTCTGAGAAAATGGACTCAATGAATGCGCCTGGCTTAAATGCTTCACAAATTCTTAAAAAAAAAACCAAAATTCTAGAGAGAGAGGAAGGGAGAGGGAGAGAAGGATAAAAACATCAATAATGAGAGAGAATGATCGATTGGCTGCCTTCTGCATGCCCCTACAGGGAACAAGCCTACAACCCAGGCATGTGCCCTGACCAAGAATCGAATCATGACCTTCTGGTTCATGGGTTGATGTCAACCACCCAGCCACACTGGCTGGGCAGGTTTTGCAAAGTCTTTATCGACCAAACGAAGGCAGTGAGAACCTAAACTCCCATGATCCCTCTGTAAGACCTCTTCTCTCCAGGACAAAGCATGGCATCGTTGTTTGCTACAAGCACTCGCTCTCTGCTCTGACGTTCACGCTTTTGTCTGTTTTCTGAATGCATGCGCATGCCTAGCTGGGTTAGCTTCCTTCTTTCCTCCTCTCTGTCTTATGCCCCCCTCCCTGCTGCAGAGAAGCCACAAATGCCAGATGTGCGCTTCCTCCCAAACCATCCTTCTCGGCAGCCCACGGCCAGGCCGGGCTGCACTGTCTCTCTTCTCCGTCCTCCAGGCCGAGGGGATGAGGATCAGGGACAGGAGAAACCTCAGTGGGTGCTCCCAGGATCTCCTCCCTACTCCTCCCCTCCATGGAAGTTTTGTCTTTGCAAAGAACAAACCTGGGGCCTATCCAGCATGGCAATGGTCTGCCGGCTTCTGCCCCAGGTGGATTGGGACTCTGTTAGAGGTCTTGTCATTTAAACGCCACCCCGCTTATGAGAAACTCAAGGAAATTGTCTAACACCTCCCTTTCTCTGCCAGCCTCGCGCTTCTCTGTGTAGGTCGCTCTGAGAGCCAGGTTCCACATGTTGTGTTGTGAGTCGGTTCATCTTAGACAAACAGGATGACTTGCTCAGGGGAGCAGTGTCCAGGGGTAGATAGGATGAGGCAGCTGAAGTTCTTTTATTTTGGGGGAGGAACTGAAGGCACAGAGTCTGGTTCTTCTGTCCCTGAGGGTTTTCAGCCGAGAACCTGAGCAGTCTCGCCTTCTAGGTGCGTTCTTTATCCTGTGTGGTCAAACCACAATTATTGCTCTCACTGGTGTTGTGGTCGAAACGATGATTTTTCATCTCCAGTGGCCACTTCTCACCCTCTGGGGTGCTGGCCCACAGGGTGTGTGTGTGTGTATGTGTGTGTGTATATGTGTATGTATGTATGTGTATGTGTAGAGGGAGCAGCTCTGCTTTGTCCATTTCCCTCTGAGAAGACAATTCCAATACTGTCATTCCGGCCATGGGGCTGGTTCTGCCCACCTCCCCTCTGAGCTTAGAAGGCCCGCGTGCCGTCTTGAGCCAGGACGGGGAGCCCTGGTCTGCTGTGTGAGGGTTGTTCACCCACTGGGTTCACTTCCTTCCCTTTTACAATGAAGGGGTTTTAGCCACCACAGCCCATTCCATCTCCAAAAGCCTGTGTTCCCACAGTGGCGAGCCATTTTCAGAATGGCAGGTGACCGGTGTGGCCAGTGTTGTCCCAGACTCCTCGGCCCTCCTGCCCCAGCCCTCAGCTCCACCATGACAACAGGTTTGATAATGGAAGATAGTCCTCTAGGATGTTGGTTCTCCAAAGGTGGTTCGGGACCAACAACATCCCATCATCCTCCTGAGAATGTGCTGGAAGTGCAGGTTCTTGGACGCCACCCAGATCTGTTCAATAAGCCTCTGGGGGGATGGGGCCCCAGCAGTTTGAGTTAAAAAATATATCTATAATAATAAAAGCATAATATGCTAATTAGACCAGACATTCGAACGACCTTCAGGACGTCATTCTAGACATCCTTCTGGACAAAGCTGCGGTGCTGGGGGCCGAGGCAGAGGTGGTTAGGGGCGATCAGGCAGGCAGTCAGACATCTCCTGAGGGTTCCTGGATTGCAAGAGGGTACAGGCCAGGCTGAAGGACCCCACCCAACCTCCGTGCACAAATTTCATGCACCGGGTCTCTAGTATACACATAATATAGTTTTATTATTTCAGAGAAAGGAAGGGAGAGGCACAGAGGGATAGAAACATCGTTGATAGGAGAGAATCATTGATCAGCCACCTCCTGCCCGCCCCCACTGGGGATTGAACTCACAACCCAGGCATGTGCCCTAACTAGTAATCAAACTGTGACCTTCTGCTTCAAAGGTTGATGCTCAACCACTGAGCCACACTGATGGGCAGCAGTCTGGGTTTGATCAAGCCCTTTAGGCAATTCAAATGCTCGATGACTCCCAGGCCCACTGCTCTAGGCTAACTCTGCAGAGGTCACCCGGAAAACACAGATACCCCCTAAATTCCCTTTGGTCCTGTTACCCACAGGAAAAGAGGAGGGGGGCTCTTTTCTCCTCCTGTGGGTGGGATGGGGAGTCCGTCCTGCTGGCGAGGCCTGGAATCTTCCAAATGAGCCCCGCTTCTTGAACGATAGTTTTTCTCCTGGAAAATGGGCTTCTCTCCCCTTTGTGGGAGGCAGCAAGGGTGTCTGTGTTTGTGAACATGGCTGCGTGAGACTGAGAATGTAATCATCAAATAAAGGGAATGCGGTTTTTCAGTTGGGACATGCAATTAAACATTAAGTGATGGCTTAGCGTTAATAGTCATTATTACTCCTCTAATGCAGATTATCTCAGAAACCACAAGGCACGGCTGGGTTGAAAGGAATTTAGGAGCAGAAGGACACCTGGATTGTGACCCCACGGTCAAGTTCAATGTTGAGGCCTCCTGTCTGCTCTTTTTGGCAATGAACGGAGATCTCCCAGGGACCTCCTTCCCTTCGTACAGAGGTAGAGGACCCTCTTCCAGGAATGGACTTTGAGCAGTTGGATATCGATCCTTAACAGATCAAAACCTCTTTCCCAAATGTCTGCCTGCAGAGGCCTTGGTTCTGAGCATTGCTGAAAACAAAATAACAAGAAGAAAACAGCAAATAAACAGAAAATCTTACCGTACAATCCAGCAGTTGTGCTCCTGGAGATTTACCCAACTGGATTTAAAAACGAATGTCTGGCTCACACACTTTCATAGCAGCTTTATTCACCACTCCACCTGGAAGCGACTTGTTATCATTATATAGGCGAGCGGATCGGGAAACTAATCCACGCAGAAAACAGGATGAGCAAGAAATGAGCTCTTCAGTGCACATTGCTGAGTGAGGAGCTGATCTGAAAATAACGTGCCGTGTGATCCCATTCTTATGAAATTCTGGAAAAGGCAGAGATATGGATAGCAAAACACACACACACACACACACACAAATTAGTGCTTTCCAGAGGTTCAGGATGGGCAGAGAGATACATAGGTGATGCACGGAATTTTTTAGGGCAACAGAACAATTCTGTTCAATACTGTAATGGTATATATACTGAATGGCCAGATTATGATGATCTCTGAACACATCATAATCTGGCCACTCAGTGTCTATCCTATATAATAAAAGGCTAATATGCAAATTGGCCCCTTGACCAGGATTTTGACCAGCAGGCAGGCCAGCCTTAATGCATGCAATTTAAAAAAAATATTTAGCACGAAATGCAGAATGTTCTAGAAAAAAAATCTAACTGTCTTGCAAAGATATAAACCGCCTCAGTGAAGGGGTGAGTTGGAAAAGAGGTGACCTAAGCAGCAATGGGAACGAGGCTGAAAGATTACGGGCAAAAGCAGCTGTGCCTCCTTGTACTCAGCTCATCACGTGGTTCCCGGGGGCGGGGTTAGCAGTTCTGATTGCTCTCCAGGTGTCCTGGAACCAAACAATTAAGTGCCTGGATGGGGGATGCTGGGAGTTTGGCTCCTCCCTCTTGGAATGAACCCAACAGATTAACAGTGGGAAAAGGCTCAAACCACCCATCGAGGAAGGGATCAGAGTTCGAAATATCAAGATGAACTCATGTTGAGCTTCATTGAGACTCAAATGATGACATAGAGGAACATGAAAGATGCATGTGTATGTGGGTATGAAAACGTGGATTGGTAGACACTTATATATTTCCTTGCTCTGTCAGTTGAGAGGGCTTAGAATTAACAATACCCCAGTTGCCATGAGCATGCCAAGTGCTCAAGTTTTTTGTTTTTTTTTAAAATATATTTTATTGATTTTTTACAGAGAAGAAGGGAGAGGGATAGAGAGTCAGAAACATAGATGAGAGAGACATCAATCAGCCACCTTCTGCACGTCCTCCACTGGGAATGTGCCCGAAACCAAGATACATGGCCTTGCCAAGACCGGTTTGGCTCAGTGGATAGAGCATCGGCCTGCAGACTGAAAGGTTTCAGGTTCGATTCCGGTCGGGGGCATATACCTTGCTTGCGGGCACGTCTCCACAGTGGGGCAGGCAGGAGGCGGCTGATGGATGTCTCTCTCATCGATGTTTCTGACTTTCTATCTCTCTCCCTTCCTCTCTGTAAAAAATCAATAAAATATATTTTAAAAAAATGTTTTAATGGATTTTGGAAAGAGAGGAAGGTAGAGGAGAGAGAGAAATGTCGATGTGACAGAGAAACATCAATTGGTTGCCTCCCAAATATGCACCGACCGGGGGTTGAGACCATGCTCCAAACCACTGAGCTGCCCGGCCAGGCAAATTCTTAGTTATTAGTAACGCTCTCCAGTAAAAAGAAGCAGGGCGCCTCAGAGAAAAGGTTGCTTCTGGGGCTGAGGCAGGTGAGAGCCAAGATGAGCCTGGAGCACCCGAAGTGCCAGGAAGGAAGGAAATTCCTCAAACACAAATAGATGGAATAAAACAAACCACCGCAGGCACGGGGACAGTTCTGAGAAAGAGACACAGGGGCCGAATGAAAGAGCTCTCAGTGGCCAACGCCGAAACAGTTCGCGCAAAAACAATAAATAACGTAGTGTTGGACGATAACGCAAAGGATAAAATATTCACGGGTCCCCACGGGTGTAAATAAATGATGGAATAAATAAACGAGAGAGAAGAGACAGCTCTCTGTACTGAGGAATTTCAAATCATTTATGTAGACACTCTGCTCTCCAGGAAGTTAGACCTAGCAACTGTCTTCCGAAGAGCAGAGTATGGAAAAGACAGATCCGGCCAGCTTTCTAGGGGAGCGACCTCGCCAATAACTACCCAGGCCAAGGTCGAGGTCAACATTGACAGTGACATCATATTAAAGGGACGTTTCCTTAATATGATGGGAGGAGGGTAGCACTTTACCCTTGTGGTTTTCTTTCCCCAAACTCAGAACCCAATCTAATCATGAAAAAAAAGCATCTGGGCAAATAAAATTGAGAGACATTCTACAACATGGGTGACCAGTACTCCTTGAAACGGTCAAGGTCATGAAAAACACATGGCAAGTCTGAACACTGTCTCAGTCACAATAAAACACAAAAGGAGAAAAGTCAGCTCGATGTCATGTGACATCCTGGCAGGGATCCTGGCACAGAAGGAGGACATGAGGGAAAAGCAAAGGAAATCTGAAAAGCCAAGGGCTTTTATGTCTAGTACTACATCAGTATCGATTCGTTAGTCGGGACAAGGGTGTCAGAGTGATGTGGGATGTTTATTACAGGGACAACGGGTGTGGGGTGTGTGGAAACTCGCTGTACCAACCTCACACTTGTCTGTACATTGAAAAGGATTTTCAAATGCAAAGGTTACCAATAAGGCCCAGAGAAGCTCATGGACCCGTGAGATTAAAGTCCAGGACAAGGACATTGACAGGAAGCCGTAATACGATACCGAAGACAGATTCGCAAATGATGGAAGTAATGAAGTGATTCTGATATAGAAGATGCCCAAATCAGTAGATCAGCTCACAGCAGGTCCATGGAAGCCGCGTCTCGTCAGTCTGTTTCCCGCCATTGTCTCAGCAGGAGAGCGGGCTGGGGAATGAGATGCCATTTTAAGTAGGACAGTCTGACAGTCCCAGAAGCTTGCACTAAGAAGGCAACGTCTAGACAAAAATCTGAAGGAGGGTGGAAATCGGCCAGGTATTTTTGTTGCGGGTGTAGTGAGCTCAGCACCATGGAAATAACAAATCTCTGTTCATCTAACGATGCCAGGAAAATCAATGGCACTACCGGACTGAGCCGTGAATAAGAAAGTGTTGGGCCCTCGCCGGTGTGGCTCAGTGGATAGAGTGTCGGCCTGTGGACTGAACGGTCCCGGTTTGATTCTGGTCAAGGGCATGTACCTACGTTGCAGGCTTGATCCCTGGCCCTGGGCAGGGTTGCCTGTGGGAAGCAACCAATCGATGCGTCTCTCTCCCATCAATATTTGTATCTCTCTGTCTCTTCTCCCTCTCCCTTCCACTCTCTCTCTCTCTCAAAATCCATAGAAAAATCTCCTTGGTGGATTAACAAGGACATGAAGATGAGTAAGTGTCCTCCTGTGTGGAGATGACCATACCCAATAGTGAGTGAAGGATACGCTGGTCAGGGACTGGAGACGTTAGAGAGGCTTTGGGGAGTGTGCGGCTGGCACAGGCCTGGAAGCAGGGGTGGTGGTGGGAGGAGGGCTGCACCTGAGCACGGGATGAGGATGCAGTGAGCCAGCTGCCGCACTGACCTCCCCCAGGGCCCACAACAGGGTGGACCATCCCGCAGTCCTCGGGGCTGGAGACCCAGAATGAAGCCCTGGGCGGGTGTGGTTCTTTCTGAGGGTGAACGGGAACCTTCTCTCAGAAACCACTACCAAGACTGGTGTGGCTCAGTGGATAGAGCGTCGGCTTGTGGACTGAAAGGTCCCAGGTTCGATTCCGGTTGGGGCAGGTACCTTGCTTGCGGGCACATCTCCACTGTGGGGCGTGCAGGAGATGGCTGATGGATGTCTGTCTCTCATCGATGTTTCTGACTTTCTATCCCTCTCCCTTCCTCTCTGTAAAAAAATCAATCAAATATATTTTTAAAAAAGGAAAGAAAAGAAACCACTGCCCTCATACCACACCGGTTCCTCTTTCTCCCCTGGCGAGGCCCAGCATCGAGGAGGGCATGCCCCAGCCCCGACTCTGCCCTTTGTGGCCAAGCTCGTGGCCCTGGGCACTGTGCTGGGGCTGCCCTATCCCAGGGAGGGGCCCTCTTCCACCAGACCGCCTCGCCGTGCGGACCCACTGCCTGCCACCCTGAGCCTCACGCCTGGCAACTCTTGCGTGGGCAGGGAGCCGGGGCAGTGGGTGTCGGTGCCTCTGACCAAGGGGCCGGGCAGCGCCAGCCTGTGGGCCAAGGCCCGGGCAGGGGCACCATGCAAATAGTTTTGCATCCTGTGTTCCCAGCAGGAACGGGGACCAGCACATTTGGTTAAGTCGCCTCGGCGCCCCGATTAAGCCCCGCCTCCTTTCTGCTGGCCGGGCATCCCCTCGGCCCCTTATCTTTCCTGCTTCGGGGCGCCCTGGCGGGCACACCTGGCAGTTTCGGTTGTGCTGTGGCGAGGCTGTTATCTCATGCAAATATCCTGGGAAGGGGCCAGGAGGGAGGTGGTGGCACCTCAGCAGATGCCCTGAGTTAGTCTGCAGATTTTTTAAAAAACAGCAGCCAAGATCAGTTTGGCTCAGTGGATAGAGCGTTGGCCTGCAGACTGAAGGGTCCTGGGTTTGATTCCGGTCAAGGGCATGTACCTTGGTTGCGGGCACATCCCCAGTGGGGGGCGTGCAGGAGGCAGCTGATCAATGTCTCTCTCTCATCGATGTTTCTAACTCTCTATCCCTCTCCCTTTCTCTCTGTAAAAAAACAATTAAAAACAACACACCAGAATACATAGGGTGAAGGTTACGGGGAGCCCCGGTTCGCTCCCTGCCTTGTTTCTGTGGAAATCGGGAGCCGCTGAGAGGCACTAGGCTCGTTGAGCCTAAAGCTGCTTTGGGGAGCCGCCCTCGTGGGTCCTCTCCGTATCTCTGCGCCCCACCATGGCCTGGCTTCTGCAGGGCTTTCCCCCTGGCGCTTCGGGGTCTCTGCTCTTGCTGCCCCCCCCCACTACCTCACCTCACGCACGGGCCTTGGCCTCCTCGCTCCTTTCAGCCTGTGTATCTGCCTCTGCATTGCACGCAGGTGCTGTTCCACGCAGAGCCCGGAGCCGGCCCTGTTCATTCAGGGGCCTGTGCGCATCCTCTCCCCAGAGAGCTCCGCCCGGCCACGCTGTGCAGGAGGGCAGCCCCCCAGCTCGCCTGCCTGTCTCCCCTGCTCTGCTTTTCCTCCCAGGGCTTGGTGCCCCCACAGTTCTCTCTCTCTCTCTCTCTCTCTCTCTCTCTCTCTCTCTCTCTCTCTCTCTCTCTGTCTCTCACACATCAACATTTCCTGCCAGCAACGTGCCTTGTAGGTCACGGCCTTCGCCGTCTGCCCTCACGTGAGCTCAGAGCAGAGCGGCTCAGGCCCAGAGGGGGCCGCCGTGCGGGTTTGAGTAAAGGGTCGACTGGCACCTGCTTTACCAGCGGGAGGTGTTGTCACCCAGAGCGCACCGGTGTTCCCGGGAGGCACGCCGGGCAGGACACAGGGCTGTGCTGTAGGTGACAGTCCCTTGGGGGCCCCACAAACCCCGGCTTGGATGTGAGAGCTGGGTGATATGAACCCTCTCCCACCAGCACGCTCACCTGTTCTCACTCACCCTGCGGCCGGGAGAGCTGTGCCACCGGAGAGGAAGGCTCTGACACCCCCAAAAGGTAGAGGCCAGCATGGTCCCGGCAGATCACCCGGGATCCTGGACGTGAGCTGCCGGCGCCTCAGAGTGTAGATCCACCTGGGAAGAAGCTCTCTCTGGTCCATTTCCTCTTGGCCTGACCCTGAGGAGGGGTGGGGCAGCCGCCGGCAGGAGAAGAATCCAGAACGTCGTCATGTGGGTGCAGCTGGCGGGGCTGACTATCATCTCACGTCTGCCCACTTCCCCCCTGTCCTCGCCTTATCGCTCTGGCAATAAATGCCCGTGACCCTCGGCGTACTTGCAACACGCCAGGTGTCCCGGGGTGGGTGTGACTGTGGGGCCGCGGGCAGTTTTTAGAGGACTCTTTGCGACATAGCCTAATCGGATCCCGCCGCTGTGTGTGTGTGTGTGTGTGTGTGTGTGTGTGTGTGTGTCGGTAAAGGGCTGAGTGAATCTGAAACACAGGATTTGCACAAGGGCTGTGGCTGGCACAATGGCTGAGCAACTGCGGTCCCCATGAGCACCCCCCTTCTCCATGCCTTGAAGGCGCTTTGAAAGGCAGATGGATGGAGCAGGGAGATGAACGGTCATGTCCCGGGGTTCCCGGGGGCACGGGGTGGAGGCCGGGATGCAGCAGGGAGGGATGGGGATCGCTCTCCCGAGTGCCTCCGCAGCCAGCCAGGCTCAGCCCCTGAGCAGAAACAGATTGATTTCTCGCTGGCTGGGAGAGGCAGCCGTTTCCAAACCTCCCTCCATTACAAAACTCCCCGCTGGGAGCGAGGTTGGCGAGAGCGGCCACAATCTGGGTTTCTCGGGCTTTCATGCATCTAGGGTTTCCTCCAGAAATCGAGCGTTGGGGTTCTGCAGGGGCAGGCGCGGGGTCCCTGCCCTGCCCGAGACTGACAGCTGGCCGCCCGGGACAGTCCCCCCCCCTTCAGCTGCGTTCCACACACCCCACCTTCTTCCTGTGCCTGTGTCTCAGCAGAGCAGCCGGGAAAAGCAAACGTGGGGGTTCATTTGTTTGTTTTTTAATCTTTTTATGTTTTTGTTTTTGTTGTGTTTTGCATCGCTTCCTTGAGAGGCTGCTCTGAGTTCTGAGCAGTTAGGGAGCCTCGGGGTGACGTAGCCAAACCACGCATACAGCAGGCACTGCCACTGATGCATGCCGCCATCTGTGACCTGACAGCCAGGGTCCATGTCCCCAGTGGCGTGAGGCCTGGCGCTGCCCACCGCGCTTTGTAGCTTGTATCGCCTCCATCGGACGGCATTGCATGTTTACGGGGCTGCTTATTTTTGCCCGTTAGAGTGTCCGTTCCAGAATGACAGGGAAGTGTGTGTGTGTGTGTTTTTAAATATTGTTTAAGGCTTTGTGTCCAGGAACTGAGACCAGAACCTGCCCAAAGCGAGTTCCCACTAATCTCTCACGAAGGGACACACAGTAAGCGGCTGCCGTAGCCGGACACGGACCGGTGCACGTTCAGGACCTGCGGCAGGTGTTTCCTCTCCAGCCCCATCACGCAGGCCGGGTGGCCATCCCGCTTTGTGGGCAAGGAAGCTGAGGCTCAGGCGGGAGGACGTGGAGGGAGTGTGAAGGCCGGCAGCAGGGTGTGCGCTGGCGGGGGCACGCGACACTGATAGTGGCACCTGGAAGTCCCACCCGCCTCACCTGGGCCGGCCTGCCTGGCTGAGCCCCTACAGGGCTGGAGCTCATCACAGAAGCACACTCGCCCCTGTGGTGATTATGCACCCGCACACACACACACGATTATGCATTCACGCATGCACACTCACATGTTCACACTCAACCATTCCTGCACTCACACATCACACTTGATTATGCCCTGACCTGCTCACACAGGCACACTCCCATGTTCACACTCACCCATCCCTGCACCCACACATCACACATGATTATGCCCTGACCTGCTCACACAGGCACCCTCCCATGTTCACACTCACGCATCCCTGAAACCACCCGCTCACACACACCCATGCACACACTCACTCACACATGATTATGCACTCACCCGCTCACACAGGCACCCTCCCATGTTCACACTCACGCATCCC
>PVJN01055168.1:0-13175 GCA_004026805.1 Lasiurus borealis | reverse complement strand
GTTGGGGGGCAAGCAGGCTGGCAGGAAGAGTGGTTAGGGGCAATCAGGCAAACAGGTAGGTGAGTGGTTAGGAGCTAGCAGTCCCGGATTGCGAGAGGGATATCTGACTGCCAGTTTAGGCCCCATCCCAGCTAAAACTGGTAGTCAGACATCCGCTCAGGCGTCCAAATTGGAGAGGATGCAGGTGGGGCTGAAGGACACCTCCCCCCCCCCTCCACCTGTGCACAAATTTCATGCATGGGGCCACTAGTCCTATTAATAAAAGCCTATGTTGTTGTCACGCCCTCACACTATGACGCCCTCACGTTGCAATGAGCGATCACCAGGAAATTGCATGTGCAGTGGACATGGGCGGGTGGGAGCTTGATGCTGCATGTGCAGTGCAGAGGTAGGTCCCACGATGAGGCCTGGGGGTCCCGCTCCACATGGCGCGGAGGTGGGACCCCTGACTCCAGCCTACCTCTTTCAGGCAATTGAGGGATGGGCAGGGCCTACCTCTTTGGGGCAATTGATTGCGGGGCTCCTGCACTGTTAGAGGGCACAAGCCAAGCTGGGGTTCCCCCCTTCCCATGCACAAATTTTATGCATTGGGCCTCTAGTCCTATATAATAAAACCCTAATATGCAAATGGATCAAACTACAGAATGGCTGGTCACTATGACGTACACAGACCACCTGGGGGCAGACGACCAGCGGTGGTGGCGATCAGGGGGTCAGCAGAGGGAGGCAGCCAGCTGCTGTGATGGTGGGGGTGGAGGGTGGTGCTGCCCCATCTGATGTTAGGATGGCAAATATCCAGGAGAGGGTATGCCGTTGAATTAGCAGGACCATAAAATTTAACCCTAATACTACCATTAGCTGGAGAGATTAGGATATTGAAGCTAAAATCTGCAGTTTATTCAGCTCGGTGGCTCTGGCCTTTCTACTTTCATATTCTGGTTCAAACACAGCATTTGTAAGATTGGAGTGGTGGGGAGCAAGTGCCTTCCCTGCTGGATACAGGGACTTGAGTGTCGGCCTCATGTGTATCCCCAGGTCACCAGCAGATGCTGCTGTGACCAGGGGCTGCAACCATGGGATGGGCTGGCTGAGGACTGGCTCTTCCTCCTTGTGCAGCCACCAGGGCCACACACCTTCCCTGCCTCCCTCCGTTTCGGGGCTCCTGTCCCTGACGCAAAGCCAGCGAGTGGGCCACCAGCCAGAGCGGAAGTGCACCCCCATGGCCTTCCACTCTCGACTCCTCCTGAGGCCCTGTCCACCACGCTCCACACTCACCGGCAGCCAGTCAGTACTCCCAACCTCCTGTGGCCCCTCCCCTGGACTGGCATCCCTCCCCCCCCACCGCTTCCCCTACGCCCTCCTCACCACTCCAGACCCTGACATCTCCTGAGGGGTCCTGGATTGTGAGCGACTATGTCTTAGCTTATAAACTGCTATATCTCACACACAGTTAAACAAGGAAAGTGCCACACACAGTTAAACAAGGAAAGTGACTTGTACAGTATTTGAAAAAGAGATCTGTGGCTCCTTTATCCTAATTCATCAGAAGAATCTCCAAAATGCCCACATCCTGTTTATTCTACATGGAGATGAACATGCGTTCCTATATATTGGGAACAGTCCCTTAGATTTAAAAGTTAAAACCTGGCAAAGCTACTCTAACACAGAAAAAAAACATGATGCAGAGATGACATGCATGGACTCTGGCTTGCACATTTTGTGGTCAGTCCTAATTCTGACACTTATAACTGTGTGACAAAGCCAATTAACTTTTCTCTGCTTCAGTTTTTCCACCCATCAGATGGGGAAAATGGTGGTACTGCCTCAGAAGGATCATGTTATGTACTGCTTTTATAATCGGCAAAAAAATGTAGCTGCCCATACAACAGAAAGATGCCTTTCACCTGTATGAAAAGTATGGTCACTGGTGCATGCAGTGCCTCAGATTTCGAGAGGGATGTACAACTGCTGCTTTAGGTCCAACATCCCCCAAAGAGTCTCAGATTGTGAGAGGACGATGGCTCCCCCCACCTCTGTGCATGAATTTTGTGCACTGGGCCTCTAGTCTACACTAATAAAAGAGAAAGATGCAAATTGTACCTCTGTGACACCCACCAGCCAGTCAGGAGTGGCTATGCAAATTAGCCTAACGAAGATGGGTTAATTTGCATACGCAGGCGCCAAGTGGCCTGGGTCCTGGGTATGGGCGCCAAGCCCATAGCCTCCCGGGACCATCACTGTCCCAGGAGGTGAAGGTGGTAGTGCCAAGCCACGCCCGCAGTCTCCTGGGACCATCGCCAGCCCTGGGAGGAAAGGGCAGCCACGCCAAGCTATAGCCGCAGGCTCCTGGGACCATCACTGGCCTCAGGAGGAAAGGACGGTCACACCAAGCCATGGCTGCACAGCTTGACAGCAGACAGCAGGGTCTGCTTGGCCGTCGCCACAGCGACCCACGAGCAGGCAAGGGGGTCCACAGACAGCACCAGCAAGGCCTGCTTGACCATTGCCATGGTGTGGAGCAGGCAGGCCCTGCAGAGGCAAAGAACCATGGGAAATGGGCCTAAGCTGTCAATAGGACATTCCCTGAGGGCTCCTGGATGGGAGACAGTGCAGGCCAGTCTGAGGGACTCACCCCTCCTCCTACCCCCTTACCCCTGGTGCATGAGTTTTGTGCACTGGGCCTCTAGTTACTTAAGAATTACCTGATTCTGATAGCAGGCTTCAGCATTTCTGGGGTCAAATACAATGGTTTTAAAAACTAATCAAATGGCTTCAGTATTTTCCTTTCATTACTGTTTCATAGCTTTCCAGATATAATTGGTGTGTGTTTAGTATGCTAAGTATGAGGAACTAGAGGCCTGGTTGAGGCACATGCACAGTTGAGGTCCCTTGGCCTAGCCTTCCAGGATCAGGCTGAAACTGACTCTCCGACATTCGCCTGAAGGCTCCCAGATTTCAAGAGGGCTCAGGCCGGACTTAGGGACCCCATTGGTGCATGATTGGGGCTGGAGAAGGACTGTGGGAGGGCTCCAGGGCGTGTCCAGCCCATCTCACCCAGTCCCGATTGGCCAGACCCCAGTGGCAAGCTAACCTACCTGTAGGAGCGTCTGCCCCTGGTAGTCAGTGCATGTCGTAGTGATTGGTCAAATGGCCGACACACAGTTTTATACTTAGCATATTAGGCTTTTATTATATAAGACTAGAGGCCCGTTGTACAATATCTGTGCAAGAATAGGCCTTCCTTCCCCTGGCTTCACTCCTCACCGCCTGGAAGCATGCAAGTCCTCGCTCCCAGCTGGACCACCGCTCCTGTAGCTCCCTCCGCTGCTGCCCTCCCCCTCTCATAGCAGGCATCCTGCCTCTCCCAGCTGCTCCATGCCTGCATTTGCAAATTAACCTGCCATCTTTGTCAAGTTAATTTGCATACTCACTCCTGGTTGGCTGTGGGTGTAACGGAGGTATGGTCAATTTACATGTTTGTCTATTATTAGATAAGACTAGAGGCCTAGCACTCCTACTTGTAAAGTCTGTCCCCAGTACACAACTATACTTGATTTTCATTATAGCTCCTATATACATCCTCTTTCCTTCTTTAATTTTGCTGTCTTCTGACTCCTTTATAAAGTTCTTCCCTCCCCTCCTTCCCTTCTTCTTTTTTTTTTTTTATCAAGAAATTCTATTGGTTTAAGATGAGGTGCAGATGAGGTAGTAAAGCTGTCTGCAGGGGAGGGGTGGGAGACCGGGGGCTTGGCCAGGTCATCTGTCCAGAAGTTGTGTCCCCATCCTTGGCATCTCTAGTAGGTAGGGAAAGGCTGGCGTCTCCACAGATCCCAGAGCAGATAAGGGGTAGTGGGGAGAGAATGGGTGAAACCAGAGAGAGATAGGAGAAAGAGAGAGAAAAAGAGGGGGAGAGAGGAGAGAGAGAGAGAGAAACAGGATAGTCATATCTGTCTGAGAGAGAGAATGTATATGTCTCTATAGAGAAACAATAGTAGTATTTGTGTCTATGAGAGAGAGAGGGGATCTGAAAGATAGGGTTCTGGGTAAGAAATGGGGAGAGAAAAAGATTGAAAAGAAGGGAAAAAAGGGGAGACAGACCCCACATTCCCCTTAAGGGACCCCCTTCTCCTTGCCATGTAGTCAGCAACCCCAGCACTGAGTTGGCTGGGGTAGGGCAACCCCATTTGCCCTTCTCCATCTTGTGCTTCTCCTGTGTCTGGGGCTTGTCCTCTGGATGCCTTTGTCCTCTCGTTCAAATCACCTCGTGAGCCCCCACCCTGCGGCCCCGAGGGGTGAGAGCAGTTGGAAGTGTCAGAGTGGATGTTCCTGGTCCTTCCGTTGGGGATGTCACTGAGGATGGGGTCACGGCCTCCTGCCGGCCGCCGTTGCCCTCATTTCCTGAAAGCTGCACATCTGGATTCCCCCAAAGTTATCTCTGTAGCCCCGGCCCATCGAGTGTCAGAGTGATTCCACCTGGAAGCAGGGTGGGAATTTCCTTTAAGCCCGGGCATCCCCAGAAACATGTCTCCGGATCCTGAAAGGTTGAAAGACCCTCCAGAGCCCGCGGAGGAAGGGGGTGTCGGGGAGCTGGTATGGCTGTGGCCTCCCTGGGTGACAGACACGGGGTCTTGATGGCGTAGATGTTTGCTTCCTCTTGAAACTTTCTGATATTTTGCTTATAGCGAATCCGCTTGTTGCCAAACCAGTTGGAGACCTGAGAGACGGTGATGCCACACTTCCTGGCGAGCTCCTCTCAGCCTCCTCACTGAGGTCCGGGTTACTCAGGTGGGAACAGAAACACTCATTAGGACCTCGGTGGTCTGTTTGCTGAAGTTCCGGCTTTTCCCTCTGGCATCCAGGAACCGGAGCACAGGATCACGATGGCCTCTCAGGTGGCCCCTTCCGCCGGGGGCTGCTCCTAGGCCAGGTGGCGCAGTGTGCCTTTTCATGACCCCTGGCCGTGGCAACCTCCGGGATGGACAGCACCATGGGCCCACGCACGTCCCCCACCGGTGGCCACGCCCTCTAGAGGCTACTCCTGGGCTACGCCTGACTATTAAGCATCTTACTGGTTGTGATTAATTAGCATGTCCTGGCTAATTAACGTATTCCTCTCTTATTATATAGGACTAGAGGCTGGTGCATAGCACTGGCAGGGTCCCTTGGCCTGGCCTGCAAGGATCGGGCCCAAACCGCTCTCCAACATTCCCTGAGGGGTCTCAGATTGAGAGAAGTTGCAGACCACGCTGAGGGACCCCACTGGTGCACAATTGGTGGCGGGAGGGACCATGGAATGGCTCCAGGGTGTGTCCAGCCCATCTTGCCCAGTCCTGATTGGCCAGACCCCAGCAGCAAGTTGGAGCGCCAGCCCCCTGGTGGTCAGGGCACATCATAGCAACTGGTTGAACAAATGGTCGGACACTTAGCACATTAGGCTTTTATTATATAGGATGGGGTAAGTGTATTCGACTTTAGTGGTAACTTCTAGCTAAGGTTTGAATTTAGATTTTACTGCCTCAGTCTAGGTGCATACTTACTTAGTTGCCTTCATAGTCACTTGAAAATTACTTTATTGCAGCCCAATGGAGGCTGTGTTCAGTCCTGAATGGCTACTGTCAATAACTGGTACTGAGCACAGTTACTTGTGTGCACTCTATGGTAGGAAGTGTCTTTTTAACTTAGTCACACCTTGGCTGTCAGGAGATTTACGTTACACTAGGAGCCCAGCGGGCGATTTGAAATTGCATGGTGTTGCCCACCCTTTTCCCAGGCCCCACAGCAGCCTCGGCCACTGCTGATCCAGCCCTGCCTCCCTCTCCGGCCCTTGAAGCAGCTGTGGCTGCTGCTGACCAGGCCCCTCCCCAGCACAGGTGCATGGAGGCCTGTGCTGCCCCGTCCCCGACGCAGCACATAACCTCCTCCTGTCCGGTTGACTGTGTGGCTTCCTGGTTAATTAGCATATTTCTCTATTATATATACACTAGAGGCCCGATGCACGAAGATTTGTGCAAGAATGGGCCTGCCCTCCCCTGGCTGCCAGCACCACCTTCACTCAGGCCGGAGCTGCCTTTCTGCCTTCCCACACTGCCCAGAGGCCCGGAGCTGCTGGGGCGGTGTGGAATGCCTGCATCGTTGCCATGGCGACAACACAAGCATCCTGCCCCGCCCCAGCCGCTCGGTGCCTGCGTATGCAAATTAACCTGCCATCTCTGTTGGGTTAAAGACTCCTGATTGGCTGGTGGGCATCACGAAGGTACGGTCAATTTGCATCGTCTTTTATTAGTATAGATAGGTGGGATTGTCTCAGTAGGAAGGGTGAGCACTGGTCATAGCTGCTTCCTAGTCTTATAAACTGTATATAAAGGTTTTAAGAATTTTAAAAAAATTATTTTTTTAGCTCTGGCCAGATGGATCTGTTGGTTAGAGTATCATCCTATATATATATATACCAAAGGCAGTTTGATTCCTAGTCAGGGCACATACCCAGGTTGCAGGTTCCATTCCTAGTCAAGGTGTGCACAAGCTGTGGCTGATAGATCTTTCTCTCTTTCTCCCTCTTCCTCTTCCTTCCTCTCTCTCTAAAATCAATAAAAACATACTCTTGGGTGAGGATTCAAAAAATAAAAGATTTTTTAAAGGTCAAAATAAAATTGTAGAGGCAACAGCTTTGTCCTAGAGATAGATGTATTAAAACAACATAGAACCACAACTTCTAGTAATATAGTTGCCACAGGAGATGCTAGAGAGAGGGATGGATGTGCACATTCTGACTTTTCGGTGTTGAACGCATGATTTCCACGCTGGTGGAGGAATGGTGGCAGGAAGAGGGATCTCAGATGGTAGTTGAGGTTGTGTGGTTTCTTTAGAAGCTCTGGAAGCATTTCCAACCCCCTTCGATTCCCAGGCAGCAGGTGCTGGGCTTCGAGGGAGCCTGCAGGGTAGTTTAAACTGCCTGCACCCGGTGTTTCTGCAGTGGGAAATAATGCGGTTGGGGGTTGGGGTGGGGGTGGAGGCCGTGTCAGGCGGGGAGAGCTGCTCACGTATTGACTAGGTAGATGTCAGAAGGGCTTGGCATTGAACCGCGTTCCTAGTGAATCCTTGTCATCCATGTGCAGCTTCTCATCCTGAGAAACTTGAGCTTCTGCCTGGGTTTCACTGGGTTAACAAAGTGCTGTCAGTTTACCTCTGAGATGTGCAGCTCACATAGTCAGAGGACACTGGGATTCCTAGTCAGAGCCAACCAAGTCGCCCTGACCGGGAGGGTCTTTGTCGCAGTGAGAACAGAGTCCTGGTTTCAGTGTCACACCTGAGGCTCTGACTCATTCTGGGCAGACGCTAGCTCTGACCCTGTTTACCTCAAGGCCCCGTAGCAAACCTTCAGCACTGGAACGCGGTGCAGTTTCCTGTTAGCCGTTCTCATTTCCCACGTTCATCAGCTCAGCGTGCAGAACAGGTGAAACCTGGAGCCTCCAGCTGCTGTTCTGACGTGATCCAACCATGAACTCTGTACGTGATCCAACCATGAACTCTGTACAAGGCTTGTTTTCCTGACTTTAGAGCAAACGTGTTTCTCCGCTGATGTAGAATTGGAGATCTGGGTGGCACAGATTGTAGCAACACTCCCGCCATTCATATTAGGGGGACAGGGATCGTGGAAGTGGAGATAGTAAGGACGGGTCACTGTGTACTTGCACAGCGTGGGGCCCAACGTGCGCCATGGCCTGACCCCACGCACAGCTGTTCGTCCCAGCGTAAATTCCCTGCGACACCTCAGGCTCTGGCCATTCCTTCGAGGGGTTACTTTCTAGAGTCTCTGTCCTCGTTAAGACTGCTTTATCGCTCCATTAAAACGTTGAGCATCCATGCAAGTTTTTAACAAGGGGATGGTCCGGTAAAGAGCGGATTTCTGTAAGAGCAGAACTCCTGCCTGGTGATGGAGTTGAAGCAGGGCATCCCAGCTCACTGCCGGGACCATGGGAGGTGGGGGTCACTGGACAGCACCTCGGTGGTCGGCCCTGTCCTGTGCAGGCCGCACCCCGCAGGCCGCTCTGGCCAGTTGTCCAGAGCCAGCGTTTGAGCTCAGCACAGACTCGGCCTGGGGTTCGATCCCCTGGGAGCCCCTCAACGAAAATGTGAGGACTGCTGATTGGCACCCCTCACATCTCCCCTTCCCTCCCCCCCTTGTTCATTCTCCTCGGCCGCCCGGCCACCCTCAGTGTCTTCCACCAGCACTGGCTCGGCGAGAAGAGCCAGCACTCAGACTCCGCAGTGGCCGTGCCGGGGGGCGGCCGTCCCCTTGGGAAGGCGGGTGTGTGTCTGTGGAGAACACGGCTCTTCACAGGCTGGGAACCTTCTCGTGTTTCTAATTGCACTGTCCCGTCCTGGCTTCAGTCTGGAGAGAAATGTAAGACCTCCGTGGGGTCACGATCCATAGACCAGCAGCCTCGCCTCATCGTGGGGCCACGGCAGAAGTGTGGCCCTGTCCACGTCCACAGTCCGTCCCTCTGGGTTCGTTCCTCCCACACGTTGTGTTCATTCCAGCCCTCCCTGTTTTACCGACCAAAGTACTGTACTTGGCTATTGCAGTGTTTTCAAATCAAACGTTTCTTTCCTTTGTGTTTTTAATCTCAATACTCGGTGCAATAGAAGCTGCAAAGATGTGCCACTTTACCTATGAGAGGTTATTGTATACCAATAAATTCTAGTTTGAACACAAAGCTGTGCGTTGTTTCTGTCTGACCACGCGTGAGTCATGAGCCGGGAGCACCTGCGAAGTGTCCTTCAGAGACCGTGGCGCGGCAGGTGTGTCCTTCCACTGAGTGTTTTCCGCGCGTGGGCCTTGGGGCTCCCGAGCGGGAGACGGCGATCGGAGCGTCAGGGCCGGTGAGTGCAGCCGCAGAGCCATCCAGCTGGACACGG
The DNA here is from genome assembly GCA_004026805.1 of Lasiurus borealis. NCBI lineage: Eukaryota > Metazoa > Chordata > Mammalia > Chiroptera > Vespertilionidae > Lasiurus > Lasiurus borealis. Next base: position 4,256 of record PVJN01055168.1, on the reverse strand, counting down.
ATTCCACCTGAGTCTCAGCCTCTGAGGACGCAGCATTGGAATCGGGAGCACTGTCTGTGGCTGCCCCTGGGGTCTCGAACTCTGAGGGTCAGGTTGATGCCATTCTAGGAGGAGGCTAGACCCACGGAGAGCAGTGACTCACCTAGGCGTTCTCCGAAGTGGGAGGGGAGAGGAGGAGGGGGTGGGCACAGACAAGCAGAGGGAAGAGAATCCTTAGCGCCTCCAGCAGGGCCCACCCACACCAGGCTCTGGTCCACCTGCGGTCTAGACCAGCGGTTCTCAACCTGTGGGTCGCGACCCCTTTGGGGGTCGAACGGCCCTTTCACAGGGGTCGCCTAAGACCATCGGAACATGCAGATATTTACATCACGATGCATAACAGTAACAATTTCATCGTTGCGGGTCAACATCACATAAGGAACTGTTTGCAAGGGTGGCGGCCTTAGGAAGGTTGAGAACCACTGCTCTAGACGGTTTTAGCAGGCCTCGCCTTAGCCTCGCACCCGGAGCCTCCCACACTCCCTCTGGCTTCTGTTCCTCAAGGAGCCTTCCAGTGACTCCGGGCTCCTTGCTGATACAGAGAATCTGAAACAGAGGAGCTTCTTCCTCTGTCCCGTCCTGGTGCAGTTTCCACCTCATCCCATGACCCAGAGCCCTGGGGCCTGCCTGCTGTCAGCTTCCAGAGCCCTGGGGGCCGAGACCGGACCCTGCAAACCTGAGGTTCTCTTAGAAAGCCCCTGCCGGAGACTATTGTGGCCTCCTCAACTCTGTTTAGGGCTCAGCTGGGGCCAGGGGCCCCTGACAGGATGGGTGGTGGTGGAGGGACCTGCCGCCTGGATCTGGCAGCCTGGAAGGTGGTTGATGAGCGGATGTCTGGGACAGGGCTGCCCTCAGGCCCGTGGGGAATAATCAGAGGGCACGGGCTTAGTACCCTCTAGGCTGCGGCATCACCCACTGGGTGAGTGGCGGTTGATGAAGCCAAAGGTGGAAATGCCACAGGGGATTGGGTTGTCTCTTGGTAACCGCCCATGGTTGCCTGGAGAGAGCCGAGCTGGGAATCCGGGTGTAGAGCTCCCACGTCACAGGCACACCGCAGAGCCCTTCCCCCGCCCACAGGAGCGCATGTGCCTTGAGATGTGGGTCCCCAGGAGTCGCAGGTGCCCTGCGCCAATGTGGCTTTGGACGGACCACTGGGGGCGCTCTGGGGCCATGGGGAAGCAGTTTGGGTTGTAGGTCAAGATCTAGAGCTTTTTTTTTTTTTTTTTTTAATATATTTTATTGATTTTTTTTACAGAGAGGAAGGGGGAGAGAGAGAGAATCAGAAACATCGATGAGAGAGAAACACCAACCAGCTGCCTCCTGCACAACCCCCACTAGGGATGTGCCCGCAACCAAGGTACATGCCCTTGACTGGAATCGAACCTGGGACCTTTCAGTCCGCAGGCCGACGCTCTATCCACTGAGCCAAACCAGCTTCGGCAAGATCTAGAGCTTTTGTGGTTGTAAAGGATCCAGTCCTGCTTGGCAGAAGGAAACGTGTTCCACCCCAGAGACGCGATCTGGACCTCCCTGTGGTGGAAGGACTTTGGTATCTCAAGAGACTCTTTTTATGTAGTTCGTTCACCCACCCAGACATCCGGGACCATCCACATTGCCTGCCCCCATGCTGTGTGTGGGTCCTCATGCTGGGCATTGAGTCAGAGGCAGACTGCAGTGAGTGTGGGGAGAAGCGGGCCATTGAAGAAGGGCTGAGTTCAGAGGAGCTCCAGGCAGGCTGGGTGGAGGACATGACCTTGGACCAGCCGCGGAAGGGGGTGGGATGTGGAAATGGGGACAGAGTCACTTTGGACTGAAAGACCAGCGTGAATAAAACCCTGGCGTGGGCCGTCCCTCGTGCTTAGGACAGAATTGATGCGGGATGTGCCATTCGTGCGGAGAGAGGCCTAGCTAAAATGCTGGTCACGTGCTGAGTGAATTCCAAAGACCGTGGGTACGTGGTCTGACTGACTGACTGTGTCAGGCGCTGGCCCGTGGGTGCCCTGTGACCTTTGCAGCCGCCACAGGCAGCAGCTTCCAGAAGACTTGCTGTGCGCGCTCTTTCCAGCCGGTTTGCCTCTGTCTCTCTGGGGCATCCGCTTAGGGCACTGAGGGTTAATGACTTTCAAATGTGTGTCCACTTAAGATAAACGAACAGCCAGAGTAGTGAGCCAGAGGCTGTTAAAATATTAGCATAACATTTACCATGTGCATGAGATCACTTCCCTGAAACAGTTCCGGTGATCCACGGGGACAGTATTTATGTAGCATCTACTGTGATGGATACAACAGGGGACACAAGATATGTCAAGTGACCTAGTCTAGATGCTCCAGGCACTTTGAATACACCCTCTCATTTAAACCCGAAAACCACCCTTTAGGCTGGGTGGTTCTGGCGTCATTTCACATAGATTCGAACCCAGGGCAATCTGCCTCCACTGTATAGGAACCCATCGCCAGTAATGGGTGAGCAGCACCAGCGGGGGCATGAACACCTTGCTTGGCAGTTCAGAGGAGGGCGAATCCTCCTGGTGGAAAAGCTTAGGGAAAGGTGGCATCGGAAATGTGTCCTACACCCTGCGTGGACTTGAACGTGGGACAGGGAGCCTGTGAACAGGGAAGCTTTAGGTTGAAGGAAGCTACTAGACAGAGGTGTGAAGGCAGGAAAGCAGTGGGCGTGCTCTGGAATGGTGGGAAGCATCGAGAAGCAGCTGGGTAAACAAGGCTGGAAAAGCAGATGGCACCACGCTTGGCTGCCAGGGTTGGGCAACCATGGGGAGCTACCGATGGTGCAGTGGCGGAGGAGTGACGCGATGGAAGTCACGCTGTGGGGAGGGAAGGTGGCGTCAGTGGACAGGATGGAGACCGGATGGAGGACGGAGGCTGAAGGTTCTGGAACTCCAGTCGGAGCTGTGTCGCAGCACGTATGGTGTGGCATAACCAGGGGCTGCCTGCAAGGAGCCGGGAACAGAGTTTGCAGAAAAGCTTATTGGAGGAGTGCATGTTAATGCCGCGTTCAGTTGTCCAGCAGCGACACTGCGAAGAGCCCCAAAGGAGCAGGCAAATGTCCGTGGAATCATAATCGAACTCTGAATGCCAAGCAGGTTCTTTAACTGAGTGCTTCGTTATAGCTTTTGTTAGGGCTAAGTGGGAACAGAAGCAAAACCAATACAAATCTTATCAAAACTGGAGAGGTGCCGAAACCGGTTTGGCTCAGTGGATAGAGCGGACTGAAAGGTCCCAGGTTCGATTCCGGTCAAGGGCATGTATCCTGGTTGAGGGCACACATCCAGTAGGGGGCATGCAGGAGGCGGCTGGTTGATGTCTCTCTCTCATCAGTGTTTCTAACTCTCTATCCCTCTCCCTTTCTCTCTGTAGAAAATCAATAAAATGTATTTAAAAAACAAAACAAAACAAAACTGGAGAGGGAAGACATGCAACAATCAGGACACACAGTCCTACAGCATTGATGTAGCCCCTATGTCTGACCTTCCTTCCTTCATCCTTTCCTTTCTCCTTCCCCTTCCCTTTCTCTTCCCTTCACCTTTCCCTTCCCTTCCCTTTCCCTTCCCTTCCTTTCACTTCCCTTCCCTTCCCTGTCCTGTTACTTTTCTTTCCCTTCACTGTTCCCTTTCCCTCCTGTTTCCTTCCTCTCATTCCTCCCTTCCTTTCTTCCTTCCAGTGAATTAAAAATTGCAGCTCTAGCTGTTTTGCTCAGTGGATAGAGCAGCAGCCAGCAAATTGAAGGGTCCTGGGTTCAATTCCTTTCAACAGCACATGCCTGGGTTGCATGCTTGATCCCAGCAGGGGGTGTGCAGGAGACAGCCAATCAATGATTCTGTCTCTCTCTTTTTCCTCTCACTTCCTCTCAAGTCAATAAAAATATCTTTTTAAAAATTAAAAGTCAATAAAAATATCTTTTTAAAAATTACATAGAACAGTGCCTGGTAAATGCCAAAGGCTTTGAGAGCCCTCTAATAGGTTTTCTTTTCAGACTTCCAGAATTCATTTCTAGGGTGTCATTGTCAGAATGCCCACAAGAGGGCATTATTGCAGCTAAGCCCTTACTAGGGTACTGTCCTCAGAATGTCCACCAAGGAGTGCTATTGCAACTAATATCTTACTAGTGTACTGTCCTCAGAATGTCTCCAGAGGACTCTGTTTTTATGCACCCTTCCTAGGGCGCTGTCCTCAGAATGTCCATCAGAGTGCGCTATTGT
>PVJN01055167.1:0-13175 GCA_004026805.1 Lasiurus borealis | reverse complement strand
AGTAATTTTTTCATATGTGTGATACTGTTTTGCATTGATAGGGAAAATAGCTTAGATTTGGTGCCCTCGAATTCTTCAGATGTGCAAAGATGAAGGATGAGATCTCCGTCCTTTAAAGATCAGCATCTCATGACGAACATGCAAATCCTTATTTACCTTTCTCCTGCATTCTTTAGCCATTTATTTTAAACTAGAGGCCGGTGTTTGGATTTGTGCATGGTGGGGTGGGCAGGAGATAGCTCAGCCTGGCTTGCGCCCTCTCGCAATCCAGGACCCCTTGGGGGATGTCCGACTGCCGGTTTGGGCCTGATCCCCACATGAGGTCTGTGAGGATCAGGCCTAAACCGGCAGTCATGGGGATTGGGCCTAAACTGGCAGTCGGATATCCCCTAAGGGATGTAGCAGTGCAGCAGGCAGCACTGGGGCCTGGCAACACACACACTCATCCCGGCCCACTGAGCCTGCTGCTGTGGAGTTGGGAGAGGTTCCTGCCGCTGCAGCTGTGCTTGCCAGCTGTGAGCCTGGCTTCTGGCTGAGTGGCCCTCCCTCTATGGCAGTGGTTCTCAACCTTCCTAATGCCGCAACCCTTTAATACAGTTCTTTACGTTGTGGTGATCCCCAACCATAAAATTATTTTCGTTGCTACTTCATTAACTGTAATTTGCTACTGTTATGAATCTTAATGTAAATATCTGTGTTTTCTGATGGTCTTAGGAGACCCTGATAGCTGTTCGCAACCCACAGGTTGAGAACCGCTGTTCTATGGGAACATTGATCACCCGGGGCAGCTCCTACATTGAGCGACTGGTCAACTGGTTGTTCTGGTCATTCGGTCATAATGGTTGCTTAGGCTGGCTCTCTCTCTCTCTCTCTCTTTCTCACTCTAGAGACCCGGTGAATGAAATGTGTGCACGAGGGTGTGTGTCCCTCAGCATCCTCTCCAATATGGGACCCTTTGAGGGATATCTGACTGCCCATTTAGGCCCAATCCTACTGGCCTGGTAGGATCCACCTGCTGCCCTGGTGGGACCTAGAAACCCACCCACATCTCTGGTCAAGTTCTACCAGGATCAGGCCTAAACGGGCAGTCATACATTCCTCTCATAATCCAAGACTGTTGGCTCCCAACTGCTCGCCTGTCTGCCTTCCTGATTGCCCCTAACCACTTCTGCCTGCTAGCCTGCTCACCCTCTAACCATTCCCTTGACAGCCTGATTGATGGCTAACTACTCCCCTGCCAGCCTGATTGCCCCTAACTGCCTTCCCCTGCAGGCCTGGGTCCCCCCTACCAATTGCCCTCCCCTGCAGGCCCGGTCACCCCCAACTTCCCTCCTCTGCCGGCCTGGTCATCCCTAACTGACCTTGCCTGTAGACTTGATCACTCCCAACCTCTTTACCTTGCAAGTCTGGTCCCTCTCAACTGTCCTCCCTCCTGGCCTGATTGCCTACAACTGCCCTCCCTTGCTGGTCATCTTGTGGCAGCTTTCTTGTATCCACATGGGAGCAGGATTTTTGACCACATAGGGGCAGTCATCTTGTGTTTTGGAGTGATGGTCAATTTGCATATTACTCTTTTATTAGATAGGACTAGGAACCCAGTATGTGAAATCACATGAGACCCAGGGCTCAGAGTTCCATAGCTCAGCGGGATTCAGAAAGAGTTCTGCGGCTGCTACAGCCACTGTGGGATGCAGGACCCAGAAAGAGTCCCACTGCTACTGCCGCCGTGGCCACCACAGGAAGTGGGACCCAGAAACCCACCTGCACCTCTGGTCAAGTTCTCCAGAGTCAAGTCCCCGCCTACTCATGTGTGCATCGCCCCGCATACAGCCCCACAAGCCCCCCACACACAGCCTCCTGCTGATCAGTCATTATGGCATGATGGCGTGACTACCACAAGCTTTTTATATAATAGGGGTGTGTGTGTGTGTGTGTGTGTGTGTGTGTGTGTATTATTTTTTTCTCCTATTGAATGTATTAGGTTGAATAAAATAAAATTACTGATATTCAACCTTTTTTGACCTACAAAAATATGGTAGTTTTATGTGGTTGAATGTGATAGTATGAAAGGCATCTTAATTTTATTTGATTCAACCTGGTATGTATGAAAGGAATTATAAAAGTATTTTGTAATTCAAAATGGGGGCATACAAATGTAAAATTACTTAATTCATTTGTCCATTTGTATTTACCCTTTATCTTTCTAAGGCAATGGTGGTCAAACCGCAAATCGTTAGCCACGGTTTGCTGGTCTGTTGACTAATGAGTTTGCTGACCACTGTTCTAAGGTACTAGGGTTACTGAATTTTAGTTTTAGTTTTTGTGTTGTTTTTTTATTTAAAGACTTATAAGTCTTAAAAACAGGGGCCCTGGTTTTTAAATACAAATTTGTACAAGTCAAATGATAGCTTCATTAATTGGGAGGCCAATCCAAATATGGAATAATTATTAACAGTTGCTAGGCTGAAAATAACCTTTGACTTAGCAAATATTTTCTTTAGAAATAGTGAAAATCAATAGTATAAACAAGTGTATAGAATAAATATTTGAGAGAATTAACCATTTTTAAGTTCTTCAAAGGTATATGAAAATTACACAAAGAACTGATACAATAATAAAAATTCACTTTTTTGTTTTTTTAAAATTAAATATATTGAGGTAGCAATAAATTCATATGTTATTAATAGCATTACATAAATTTCAGGTATATAACTTACAACATCTGTATACTCTATTGTGTGTTCACCACCCAAGTCTAAAATTCTTTCGCCCCATATTTTACCTTGTTTATTCTCCCCTCTTCCCACTTCCCCACTGATAACCACCATTCTATTGTCTGTTTCTAAGAGTTTGGGGTTTGTTTGTTTTTTCTTATATCTCACATACAGGTGAAATCATACCATTCTTGTCCTTCCTTGTCTTAATTTCATGTAGCATAAATATCTGAAGATCCATCCATGTTCTTGCAAATGGGAGTATTTCATCTTTTCTTATGACTGAGTAGTATCCCATTGTATATATATATATATATATACCCTATATTCTTTATCCAATCATCCATCAAAGGACACTTAGGTTGTTTCTATATCTTGGAAGCTTATTAAAAGCAGAATTCTCAGTGGGGAGGCCCTCCCCAATTGAGCATGCACACTGATTTGAACCCAGAGGTCAGAGGTGGAACATAGCTTTGTTTTAACAGATCCACACAGTATTTTTTTCCCCAACTTTACCCATGACCTGTTAGTTCATCAAGTAGGACATGTGTTGTTTACTTTTTAAAATATATTTTTATTGATTTTTTAAAAAAATATATTTTATTGATTTTTTTATAGAGAGGAAGGGAGAGGGATAGAGAGTTAGAAACATTGATGACAGAGAAACATCGATCAGCCGCCTCCTGCACGTGCCCCACTGGGGATGTGCCTACAACCAAGGTACATGCCCTTGACTGGAATCGAACCTGGGACTCTTCAGTCCGCAGGCTGATGCTCTATCCACTGAGCCAAACCGGTTTTGGTGAGTAGGACATCTTAAATGGAGCATTGATGGCAGTTTAGGTTACAGTTTTGGTTTTTATAATGATGGTAGAGGCCTGATGCACAAAATTTGTGCATGGGTGGATGTTCACCCTCTTCAATATGAGGCCCCTCGACGGATGTCTGACTGCCTGTTTAGGCCTGATCGAACCTGGGATCGGGCCTAAACATGCAGTTGGACATCCCTCTCACAATCCAGGACTGCTGGCTCCCAGGCTTGCCTGCCTGCCTTCCTGATTACCCCTAACCATTCACCTGCCAGCCTAATTGATGCGTAACTGCTCCCCTGCTGGCCTGATTGCTCCTAACTGCCCTCCCTTTCCAGCCTGGTCACCCCTATCTTCCCTCTTCTGCCAGCTAGGTTGCCCTTAAAAGTCCTCCCCTGTAGGTCTGGTCACCCCTAACTGCCCTCCTGTGCTGGCCTGTTCCTCCCCAACTGCCTTCCCCTGTAGGCCTTGTCCCTCCCAACTAAGTGCCCTCCCCTACAAGCCTTGTCTCTCCCAATTGCTCTTCCCTGCAGGCTTTGTTCCTCCCAACTATGCTCCCCTGCAGGCTAGGTTGCTCCTAACTGCCCTCCCCTGCTGGCCCAGTCATCCCTAACTTCCCTCCCATGAAGGCATGGTTGTCCCTAACTGCTCTCCCCTACTGGCCTGTTCACCCACAACTGCCCTTCCTTGCAGGCCTGGTTCCCCCCAACTACCTTCCCCTGCAGGTCTGGGCCCCCCTCCAACTGTCCTCCCTTATAGATCTGGTCGCCCCCAACTGCCCTCCCCTGCTGGCCATCTTGTGGTGGCCATCTTTGACCATATGGGGGCGGCCATCTTGTGTGTGAGAGTGATGGCCAATTTGCATATTATCACTTTATTATATACAATTAATTTTCTGTCTGGATTATCTGTCCATTGATGTGAATGGGGTATTAAAATCCTAGACTATTATTGTAACACTGTGAGTTTCTCCCTTTATGCCATTAATAATTGCCTTATACGTTTAGGTGTTCTTGTGTTTGGTGTGATATTTATGATATTTACTAGGGGCCCGGTGCACGAAATTTGTGCACAAGGTGGGTTGGTCCCTCAGCCCAACATGCATCATCTCCAATCTGGGAGCCCTCAGGGGATGTCCTACTGATGGCATAGGCCTGCTCCCCATGGTTCTCTGCTCTCTGGGGGACCTGCCTGCCTGATGCCACCGCAGGCCCTGTGGTCTGCTCTCTGTGAGGGTCTGCCTGCCCTTAGCCGCTGGAGCCAGAGGCAAGCAGGGACCTGCGGTCTGCTCTCTGTGGGAACCCTGTGGGTGACTGCTTGCCCCTCGCTGCCATGGCCAGGGGCAAGTAGGGCCCTGCTGTCTGCTTGCTCCTATAGGGGACTGCTTGCTCCTCACCGCGGCCATGAGGGGCGAGCAGTCCCCCACAGTCTACTGTCTGCTCACTCGCTGTGGGGAACATTTCCTCCCCATCCCTGGCTGCTTGCACCAGCTTGGAGCACCTGGGTCCCAGGGATGTTCCCACCCTGTCCCCAGCTGCTCTGCGCCTGCGCACATAGGTTCAGAGTGGCTGAGGGGGTCATTTTGGGACCTTAGCCACTCCGAGCCCTCTCGTAGTGGCCTGGCTCCTGAGGACACCTGTCCCCAGGATGCAGGCTGCTTGGCGCTGGCGCATGCATAAGCAGCCCCAGGGCAGGAACATCCACCATGTTGCCATGGCGACAAACAGATGTTCCTGCACTGCCCCAGCTGCTCCACACCTGTGCGTGTAGGCCTGGAGTGGCCGGGGGTCGTTCCAGAACCCTGGCTTCTCTGGGCTTACACGCAGGCCTATAGGCCGCTTGGTGCCAGCATGCATGCAAACGGTTGCCCAACCCCTGGCTGCTTTGCACCTGTTTATGCAAATTAGCCCTCCATCTTTGTTGGGTTAATTTGCATTCTCCTAATTGACTGGTGGGCATTGTGGAGATATGGTCAATTTGCATATTTCTCTTTTATTAGTGTAGACTAGAGTCCTGTACCCAGCCTGCTCCCCATCCAATGTGGGACCCCTCTCACAATCCAGGACTCCCAACTGCTGGCTCCCAACTGCTTACCTGCAAGCAGCCTGATTGATGCCTAACCACTCTCCTGCCAGCCTGTTTGCCCCTAACTGCCCTTCCCTGTGGGCCTGGTCACTCCTAGCTGCCCTCCTCTGCAGGCCTGGGTCTCCCCCAATTGCCCTTACCTGCAGGCCCGGTCACCCCCAACTTCCCTCCTCTGCAGGCTTGGTCACCCCCAACTGCCCTCCCTTGCAGGCCTGGTCCCTCCCAACTGCCTTCCCCTGCTGGTCTGATCACCCACAACTGCCCTCCCTTGCAGGCCTGGTCCCTGCCATCTGCCCTCCCATGCTGGCCATCTTGTGGTGGTCATCTTGGGTCCACATGGAGGCAAGATCTTTTGACCACAGGGGGACAGTCATCTTGTGTGTTGGAGTGATGGTCAATCTGCATATTATTCTTTTATTAAATAGGATAGAAGCCTGGTGCACGAGTGGGGCCCAGCTGGTTTGCCCTGAAGTGTGTTCTGGATCAAGGTGGCTGTTACCTTGGGGCGTGGTGTGGCCTGGGCAAGGGGCCTGTGATGGTTTGCAGGCTGGCCACACACCCCGGTCACCCAAGCGAAAGCCCTGGTATCTGGGATTTATTTATCTTCTACATTTGAAACTTTGTGGCCTGGAGTGGAGCCAAGCCTTTTGCTTGCACAGCCAATGAAACTTTGTTGCCTTAAGTGGAGGCCTGGGCCCACCAGGGTTTGTGGAAAGTTTGGCTTCCTCCATCGCCAGGGGCAACTCAAGCCTCTCTCCTGCTCTCGCTGTGGCTGTAGCCATCTTGGTTGGATTAATTTGCATACTCACTCTGATTGGCTAGTGGGCGTGGCTTGTGGGTGTAACAGAGGTATGGTCAATTTGCATATTACTCTTTTATTAGATAGTATGATTCCTACATCCTTTTCTTGGTTGACCCTTTATAATTATGTAATGTCCTTTGTATTACAATTTTTTTGTTTTAAATTATATTTTGTCTGATTTTGCTACCCCATCTTTCTTTTCATTTCTATTTGCATGGAATATCTTTTTTCATCCCTTCACTATCAGTCTGCATCTTTCAATTTGCAATGAGTCTCTTGTAAGCAGCATATAGGTGGATCTTTTTTTAAATCCATTCAGCTATCCTATTTTTTTTTATTGGAGTATTTAATCTATTTACATTTAAAATAATTATTGATAAATATGTACTTATTGCTTTTTGTTAATTGTTTTCGTAGTTCTCTGTATCTTCTCTTGATCCCTTTCTTGTGGTTTGCTGGTTTTTAGTAGTTGGACTTTTTTTCTTTCTATATCTTTTGTAGGTTTTTGGTTTGTGGTTTACATGAGGTCTATGTATATCTATAATAGTCTGTTTTAAGTTGATAGGCATTTAAGTGTGAATATATTCTAGAAGGACTACATTTTACTACCCCATCCATACTGTATGCTATTGATGTTGTTTTGTATTTTGTATATCCTGGCTGCTTATTGTTTGAGTTGTATTCGATACTTTTTTCTTTTGATCTTAGTAGTGTTTTCAATGTCTGATTCATTGTATTTATTTAATATTTGGCTTTACCTGTGAGATTTTTCTCTTTAATATATATATTCTTATTTCTGGATATGGCCTGTCCTTTTTGCTTAAAGAAGTCCCTTTAAAACTTTTTGTAAAGCTGGTTTAATGGTGATGAACTTCTTTAGTTTTTGCTTGTCTGGTAAACTATGTCTTCGTCAATTCTGAATGATAACCTTGCTGGGTTAATTATTGTGTAGTTTCCTTTTTTTTCAGAATTTTAAAGATGTCCTGCCACTTCCTCTCTCTGGTAAAGTTGTTGCCGAGCAATCAGCTGATAACCTTACCGAGTTTCCTTTGTATGTAATTCAGTTTTCCTCATGTTTCCTTCAAGATTGTGTCTGTATCTTAAACTTTTGCCATTTTAGTTACAGTATGTCTTGGTGTAAGTCTCTTGGGTTCATCTTTGTTTGGAACTCTTGTGCTTCATGGGCCTGGGAGTCTTTTCCTTTCCCAGCTCAGGATTTCAGCTTTAAATATAGTTTCTGTTCCTTTTTCTCTTCTCCTTCTGGGATCCCTATAATGCTAATACTTGGGTTCTTGATGTTATCCCAGAGGTCCCTTAAATTATCCTCGTTTTTTAAAATTCTTTTTCTGTTTTCTGTTCTGATTGGTTGATTCCCATTGTTTGTCTTCAGGATCCGTTCTTCTGTACGAACTAATTCCTTCTGATGTGTTTTTCATTTCAGTTATTGTATTCTTCAGACCTGGTTGGCTCTTTATTATACTTTCTACCTCTTTGTTGAAGTTCTCCCTACGTTTTTCAATGTCACTCTCAAGTTTGGAGAGCATCTTTATGACCATTTCTTTGAATTCTTTATTAGGCAAATTATTTATATCCATTCCCGTAGGTTTTTAATTTTTCTGCAGATTTTTCTTTTTCTTTCATTTGAGAGAAAATTCTTGCTTCGTTTCACTTAGTTGAAGTGTCTATGTTTGTTATATGAATTAGATAAAATAGCTATCTCTCCCAGTCTTTACAGCATGGCCTTATGTGCCAGGGTCCTTGGTGTAGGCTGTGTTTTTCAGGTGATTTTGGCCAACCAGATTCGCTGAGCAGGTGTAAAGTGTCCTGGACACTGGCCCTCTGCACTGAAATGGCCCCAGGTGAGGAGGCCAGATGCAGGTAGGAATGACTTGTTGATCCTGTTTGCTCCCGTTGTTTGGGACTGAAATGGGTTTGGGTGATATGTCAGGTACATTCTGCAGTTACCTTGCCAGTAGGCCAGACCACCTGGGTAGAGGGAGGTGTAAGCAGTGGTGCTCATTGGCACCTCCAACCAAGAATAGTTCGCACAGTCTCCAGAGAGTTCCAGTGCCTCCCCAGACTTCTCTAAAGAGTCTCTCTCTTGTTTGTTGTATAGAAAGTGGTCTTATGTAGAAGTGACCTCTGTGCCGGCTTTACTGCCAACTTGGAGCCCAGCAGGGAGGCCAGATGTCTGTACCACCCAGTGGTTCCAGCTTGCTCTCTTTGCTGGAGGCAAAAGGATTGGGCTACAGAGCTGATAAAACTGCTGTGATTTTCAAGGAAGCCAAAGCGCCTGAGCAGAGATCCCGCCTGCCCTAAGGTGTTCACAGGTGCCTCCAGCCCATAGAGTTCTTACAGCTCCCAGAAGGCTCCTTGTGGCTTTCCCAGCCTTCTCCATTCAGTTGTTGCTTGTTTTGGAGAAACTGTTCATTAAGCCCTTAGCTATCTTGCAGGAGTGATTATTCTGTATATATGTATACTAGTATATTTGAGTTTGCTCACGGGAGGGGTTGAATTCAGACCTCCTATGCTGCCAGCATCTTGGACTTTTTCTTTCTAGTTTTTAAATGTGCAATGCTAAGTGGTTTCTTTGAGATTTTGTTTCTTTCTTGAGGTAGACCTGTAATGCTCTAAACTTCCTCCTTTGTATTGCTTTTGCTGCAACCCCCAAATTTTGGTATATTGTCTTTTTATTTGCATTTGTCTTTAAGTATCTTTTGATTTCTTATTTCTTCTTTGAGCCAATAGTTGTTTAGTGGCATATTGTCTAATCTCCGCATATTTGTGATTTTCCCAGAAAGTATGTTTGGTATGATATCAGTCTTCTTAAATTTATCGAGATTAGTTTCATTATCCAACATATGGTCTTTCCTTGTGTATTCTGGCATTTGGGGATGTAAAATTCTATAAATATTAAGTTCCTTTAACCTGATGTGTCATTTAAGGCCCATATTTCCTTATGGACTTTCTGTCTGGATGATGTGTTCATTGCTGTCAATGGGGGATTCATGTTGCCTACTATAATTGTATTTTTGTCAGTTTCTCCCGTTAGGTCTGTTAGTAATTGCTTCATATATCTTGATACTTCCCAGGTTGGGGCATACATATTATGTGATGTCTTCTTAATGAATTGTCTCCTTTATCATTATAAAATATTTATCTTTGTCTCTTGTTACCTCTTTTTTTTTTTTTTAATCTTAAAATCTGTTTTGTTTCATGTAAGTACAGCTACACCCACTTCTCTCTAGGTGCCATTTGTTTGAAGCGTCATCTTCACCCCTTCACTTTGAGCCTGTGTTTGTCTTTGTAATAGAGCAGAGTCTCCTGCAAGCAACATATAGTTAGGTCTTGTTTTATAATCCACACCTCTACTTTGTGCCTTTTGATTTGTAAGTTCAACCCATTTATAATTAGGGTTGTTAATGATAAATGAAGATTTATTATAGTTACTTTATCTTTTGTTTTCTTGTTCTTATCTCCTTTGTTTTCTCTTGTAGTTATTTCTGCTGTTTTAGTTTGACAGTTTTCTATAATGTTCTTCTCCATTTCTTCTTCTTCCTTTTTTAATGTTTTATCTCAGCTCTGGATTTTTGTTTTGTGGTTACCAAAACAAAATGTCTTATACATAGAGTCATTTTTCTTCTGATTGCCTCTTCATCCACCTGTACCCATTCAATCCTCTTCCTCCTCTTTTATCATTTTGTTGTCGCGAATTATCCCTCTTTCTGTTGTGAACTTGTTACCTGTAGTAGTTACAATTATTTTAATGTCCTTCTCACCTTTAATCTTTATGTCATAATTATTTAAAAAACTACTCTGAAGTAGATTTTCAGTTTCCTGCTCTTATCTATTAATCACCTAATTCAGTGTTTTGTGCACTTTCGTGTTTTTGTTTCCAGTAGACAACTTTCTTTCAGCATTTCTTACATGCAGTCTTACGGTGGTAAACTCTCAGCTTTTGTTTTTCTGGGAAAGCCTTTATTTCTTCTTCATGTCTCAAGGATAATTTTGCTGAATATCTTATCCTTTGCTGATGGGTTCCTCTCTTTCAATATTTTTAATATTTTCTTTCACTCTCTCCTCTCTTGTAATGTTTCTACTGAAAACATTACAGAAAAATCTGGTGATGACCATCTAATGGGGTTTCCTTTGTCAGTTAATCTTTTTTTTTTTTTAATATATTTTATTGATTTTTCACAGAGAGGAAGGGAAAGGGACAGAAAGCCAGAAACATCGATGAGAGAGAGACATCGATCAGCCGCCTCCTGCACGCCCCCTACTGGGGATGTGCCCGAAACCAATGTACATGCCCTTGACCGGAATTTAACCTGGGACCCTTCAGTCCCCAGGCTGACGCTCTATCCATGAGCCAAACCAGCCTTGGCTGTCGGTTAATCTTTATGTTCCTTGGCTTCCTTAAGCATTTTTTCTTTGTCATTAATTTTTGACAGTTTGAATAAAACGAGTGTTGGAGGAGGTCTTTTTTCATTGATAGAATGAAGTGTTCTGTTAGCTTCCTCTATCTAACATCTGGTTCCTTGCATAGGCTTGGAAGTCCTTGTCAATTATTTCTTTAAGTGGGATCTCTGTTCCCTCCTCTCTCATTTCTCTTTCTGGTATACCATACCTGTTATCCTTATATTGCTCTTTCTAATGTAGTCAGAGAGCTCTTTTATTTTTTAAATTTTAACTCTTTTCTTTTTTCTTCATGGGTTATTTCTAGGTTTCTTCAAGTTCCCTGATTTTATTAAAAAATATATTTTTGTAGATTTCAGAGAAGAAGGGAGAGAGAGATAGAAATATCAGTGATGAGAAAGAATCATTGATCGGCTACCTCCTGCATACCCCCCACTAGGAATCAAGCCTGCAATCTGGGCATGTGCCCTGACTGGGAATTGAACCATGACCTCCTGGTTCATAGGTTGAGCCATACTAGCTGGGAAAGTTCCCTAATTGTTTTTTCTGTCTGTCTGCTCTGTTTCCAATGCTCTCTAGTGCATTCTTTATCTCATTTATTGAGTTCTTTAGCTCCAGAATGTTTTTTATTTATAATAGTTTGAATTTCTTTAGAAAGTACTGCTTTTGCTCATTAATTTTATTCCTGAATGTGTATTGAATTGCCTTTCTGAGTTTTCTTGTATATTGCTGAGTTTCTTTATATTTGCAGTTTTGAATTCTCTGTCATGTAAACCACAATCTTTCATGGCTTTGAGTTTGGTTTCTAGAGATTTTACAATTTTCTTTTAGTTATCCCGTTTGTTTATAGTATTTGATGGGTTATTTCTCTGTGTGTGCATTTGAGGTAGAGATCTTATGGCTCTGCTCTACCCCTTACAGGAATGGCTTCCCAGCCATATCTATACCCAGTTCTGCTGCAGTGGGGAGGGCAGAAGGGAGATGCCTCTTCTAGGAAGGAAACTGCTTCTACCCCTCTGACCCTCCAGGTTGTAGTGTGAGGGCTGCAGCCAACTTCTTCCCTCCTATTGTGCTCCTTACTTGCTGGAGCCAGGGTGGGCACAACTGCATCTGTGGCCATTGGCCCTGTCCTTCCCCATCCCACCTCCTTTCCTCTCCTTCCCTGGTCCTGTCCTTCACTTATCCCACCCTTGTCCTAACCTTTCCCTATACCATCTCCCCTCCTAACGGTTTCCTATCCCACCTCCCCTCCTGTCCTTCCCCTATCCCACCTCCCCTCCTGTCCTTCCCCTATCCCACCTCCCCTCCTGTCCTTCTCCTATCCCATCTCCCCTCCTAACCTTTCCCGATCCCACCTCCCCTCCTAACCTTCCCCTATCCCATCTCCCCTCCTAACCTTTCCCTATCCCATCTCCCCTCCTAACCTTTTACTATCCCACCTCCCTCCTGACCTTTCTCTATCCCACCTTCCTTCCTGACCTTCCCCTATCCCTCCTCCCCTACTCATTTCAACCTGCCCACCTTCAGATGTGTTGATGCATGAATCTTTCAGGCATGTTTGTGTGTTGAGCAGGAGATCTTTGTTGAGTTATAATTGTCTTGACATAAATTTAAGAGGAGAAACAATGGAGTCTTCTCACTCTGCCATGGTGCTGATGTCATCTCTCCCCATTTACTTTTAAAAACCTATTGCTATTAGGTAGCATGTTTTGAAGCCTAATTTTTAGTTGCTATGTATACTTGAAGCATATTAAAATAGTGTTTCTTGAAACATACCCTATAATTTAAACTTTTTCCATGTTAGTGTGGCTTTGTGTAGTATTTTTATAGGTACTTACTATTTGACTCAAATTATAATAGTGATACAATTTTAGTAAAGAGGAATTAAGCAAAAATACTTTTAACTAAAGATATTATTTCCTTCTATACTTGATTTTCTTGAACTAGTAGTAGATTCTGTGTGGTAAGCTGTTACCTCTGCATTTCAGATACTATGCTGTCATGGTGACCATGTTCTTCACTGTCAGCGTGGTGAACAACTATGCCCTGAACCTCAACATCGCTATGCCGCTGCACATGATATTTAGATCTGTGAGTACTGCTGCCGGAATTGTGTTCAAAGCAGTGAGCAGAGGCTGACTGTCACCTGGGAAGGCAAAAAATAATGTGAAAGTGGATGGTTTACTTTTATTTTTCTCAGGTCTTATGGGTGATTAATAAAAGGAAAGTTAACATTTTCTGGAGAAATAGATTTTAACTTTTAATTTCCTTCATCTGGTTTGTTTATTTATTTTAAAATATATTTTATTGATTTTTTTACAGAGAGGAAGGGAGAGGGATAGAGAGTCA
>PVJN01055166.1:0-13136 GCA_004026805.1 Lasiurus borealis | reverse complement strand
GGCAGAAACCGGTGGCAGTTAGGGCTTTCTGGGGTCAGGTGATGCCTGTGGTCTGTTCTGTGGTCTGGCTATTTCCTGGAACTGTTTGTCAGGCAGGGATTCTCCACCGGGGTGTGACAGTTTCGGAATGTCGATGTTGAAAGGTCAATTTCGCAAGGTGGGGGTTACTTTTCCACCTCCGGGGCAGGGCGTCAGCGAAGGACAGTTAAAGTTTTAATCTCAAGCCATCCTTTGCAGTTACTTTAGGTCTTTGAATTTGCAAGACTACCATGCAGCCCTTCCCTGAGCTAGTCAGGTTAGTATGTGGTCTTTTTTTTTTTTTTTTGTCCATAGTATATAATATAAACACTGAGATCTTACACTGTTACACACACACACACACACACACACACAAACACACACACACACACACACACAAGCATGCATACACGCACACGCACATACGATGCTCTTCATAATCTAGCACCAACATACATCTCCAATTTTATCTCCAACCTCTTCTTCCCCCAACTACTCCTTAATGACTTCGATCATTTTATATGCCCTGTCTGGAATCTCATTCTAAAAACCTTAGAGCAAAAGTATTGCCTGCTGAGACTTCTCCATTTAAGTTTCCTCTTATTGCTCCCTTTGCATTTTTATTTTATTCCTCTTTCAGTGCTTATCACCATGTGTCTTTCAATAGAGGTAATCACATCCAGTCCCTATGTCTCCAGGATTCTATGAAATCTTTAAAGGGATTAGACTTGATCCATTGTTCTTAGCACTTAGCATAAAACTTTGCTCATAAGAAACTCCACATGAGTGATTGTTTAACCAGCTGCCAACTTTCCCAAGGGTTTTCTATAAGTGAACTAGGTGTTTATATGTGCACATCATGTTTTTTTACAATTATTTCAAGTCGTCAAGTTATTTCAATAGCATGGTCTGTTAGTCCTACTCTAATCCATTGGAGATGAAGTTTACTGGAAATGATGGAGTGAATGATGTTGCTCAAGGAACATTCTCTAATATCAAGTTTAGTTCACTGGGGATAGATAAATCTTCTTAAGAAAAACAATTGCTGCCCTGGTCAGTTGGCTCAGTGGACAGAACATCAACCTGTGGACTGAAGAGTCCCAGGTTCGATTCAGGTCAAGGGCATATACCTTGGTTGCAGGCACATTCCCAGTACAGAGTGCAGGAGGCAGCTGATCAATGTTTCTCCCTCATTGATGTTTCTAATGCTCTATATCCCTCTCCCTTCATTTCTGTAAAAAATCAATAAAATATATTTTTTAAAAAAAAGAAAAGAAAAGAAAAACAATTGTTTCCTGTGGTGTTTTCAGTGACAGGCAGTAGAACATCGTGTTAAAAATGTGAACACTAGAGTCAGACTCTCTGTGGTTGCTAGCCATGTGCAATTTAACTAATCTGTGCTTCATTCCTTCATTTGTAAAATAGGAACATTAAAAGTGCCCACCAAATTGATTTCATATGAGGATGAATGGGTGAATAGAGGCAAATCACATAGAATATATCTCAGCAAAGGGTAAAGGATGTATTTGTTGGCTATAATTAATATTCAGCATACTTTCCTAAGTTTCCTCTCTTTTAGTGGTAGATTCTTTTGAAATAGCAGCCAACCATAGATTATTCCTTCACTTTCTAAACCTCTCAGAATAGTAGAGAAGAATCTATATTTTAAATGTATGAACTATGTAAACACAAACCATTTCAAATATAATGTCAGATTTCTTAAAACTATGAAAATCCTATAAATATAAAACCTTAAAAAAATGTAGGTAAGAGGGCTTCCTTCTGTTTCATACTTATTGTTAGTACAATGAATACTTAACTTCTACTAAAATCATATTTTCAATTTTAAAAGTTCCAATTCACACCAAACAAATTTTGTTTGTGTGTCTGTGTCTAATATCACACTGATCTTATAACATCAAACTGCCATAAAACCAAAGTGAAATGTCACATAAAGTAAAAACAAGTATTCACTCAGCCTGCATGGCTCAGTGGCTGAGTATCAACCTATGAACCAAGAGATCATGGTTTGATTCCTGATCACAGCACATGCCCAAATTGTGGGCTCAATCCTCAGTGGAGCACATGCAGGAAGCAGCTGATCAATGATTCTCCCTTCTTTTCTGAAATCTGTGAACAAAAGGGGCTACATGATAACCTGACAAGTTCAGGAAGGCCTGCCTGTATGGCGATCTTCCAAACTCAGAGGATGGTCTGAAATTAAACTTTAACTAAATGCAGTTATGATGGCTAGTAATGTCCTAGGCCAGTAACTTCACTGATAAGGTCAACCTTTACCTTAACTGAGCCTATCCGTCTTTGCATCTATAATAACACTAGAGATGCAGTGCTGGAAATTTGTGCACATGGTGGGGGTGGTTATCCTTCAGCCCAGCCTGCACCCTCTCCAATCTGGGACCAGGCCTAAATGAGTAGAGAAATATCCCTCTCACAATCCAGGACTGCTGGCTCCCAACTGCTCACCTGCCTGCCTTGCTGATTGCCCCTAACTGCTTCTGCCCAACAGCCTGATCACCCCCTAACCACTCCCCTGCTAGCCTGATTGATGCCTAACTGCTCCCCTGCCAGCCTATTTGCCCCTAACTACCCTACCCTGTGAGCCTGGTCACCCCTAACTGCCCACCCCTGCATGCCGGGTCCCCTACAAATGCCCTTCCCTGAAGGCCCAGATGCCCCCCAACTTCCCTCCTCTGCCAGCCTGGTCACCCCTAACTGCCCTACCCTGCAGGCTTAATCACCCCCAACTGCCCTTCCTTGTAGACCTGGTCCCTCCCAACTGTTTGGCAACTCAAGAAAGGCCCTGGTATCTGGGATTTATTTATCTTCTACAATTGAAACTTTGTAGCCTAAAGCTGAGGCCAAGACAGACCAGGGCTGCAGAAGCTTGGCTTCCTCCATCACCGAGGGCAACCCTAGCTTCCTGCTCCCTGCAGCTCTGTGGCTGCAGCCATTTTTGTTGGGATTTATTTATCTTCTATAATTGAAACTTTGTGACCTTGAGTGGAAGCCTGGGTCCACCAAGGTGTATGAAAACTTGGCTTCCTCCATCCCCGGAGAAACCCAAGCCTCCCTGCTGCTTGCTCAGTGGCCGCAGCCATTTTGGTTGGAATTAATTTGCATACTCCCTCCTGATTGGCTTGTGGGTGTGGCTTGTGGGTGTAGTGGAGTGATGGTTAATTTGCATAATACTCTTTTATTATATAGGGTATCCTTAAAATGTCTGGGTAACTTGTAATTTCCCTTTTCCCGGACCCCTTGGGGCACAACCTAAAGTGCCTGCGCTAGGATAGATATTACAAATTCCTTCATTGTTACCATGTTCATTGTAACATTGCACCCACCTAAGTATGTGTCTATCATTTTACTTTTTATCCAATATCAGAGGTTTCCTCACTTTGCTTTCTCCCATTTCTGGAATTTATCTCCAATAGAATTTAAGTAACCCACCTATGTCCCTCCTTTGATTGCAATGTATAAAAATAGAGGAGTCTACGGCCATACCACCCTGAACGCGCCCGATCTTGTCTAAAAATAGAGGAAAATCTGCCATTGTCCAGAGCACTATTCCAATCTGTTGAGATATTGCTTCCCAGCAATTGTTGACAGTTTGGCTCAAATAAACTCACAAAAATTTTTACAGGTTTCAATGTTTTTTATGTTAACAAATCAATAAAAATATGTAAAAAAGAAACCATGTATTTTTTACTTTAATAAACCAGAAAAGCAATGCCATTTAACATATTTAAATTTCCTTGAGTAATATACTTAACAATTTTATTATCGCATAATTTGTCATTTTTAAGCCACAGTTCTGAATTTATTGTGCAATTATTTTACTTTATTTGGCCATAAAATGCTACAGTTTCTAGCATGAGATAGTTATAAAATTTACTAGAAATCATGCATAGTATCTTTTGCATGAAACTGAATGTGTCATTCAATTAAATGATGAAGGAAAGTGGGAAAACTGAATATAATTATTAAAGTTGGCATGTGTCCAGGATCCTGTAGATGGCAATCAGATGCTCTTATGAATGATAGGATGGCTAGCTCTGTTTCTAGATGGGTTGCATGCCATTGGCCTTGCCCAGTCATAAAATTATTTTCTCTTTTTCATTGTACAAACTTGTAAAGATTACTCAAACTTTTTGAAATGAAATTAGAGCATGTAGCAGTAGGTCAAATTAAGGATGTTAGAGCAATCTAACAGGGACATCTGTTACTCCTTTGTATGCCAGGTTTGATTCGAGGGATTTGGGTAGTTGGAAGGAGTCCAGTAATTCCCTCACTGTTCTATCTATATTTGTCATTTGGCCATAGGCATTGGCTGTATCTTCAGTATGTCACCCAAGACAAAAATGGTGATTCTCCCAGGAAGAGGAGGATGACACTCTAATCCAAGCAATAGCATTAGATGAACACTCCTGCTAGAAACTCAGAACAAGTCTGCAAGGCTCATGTTGAAATGCCAAGCTCTACTTTACATTTTAAAACAAACATTTAAAATGTAGTAAAATGTTCCATTGAAGGTAAACAGATTCAAGGAATATGATGTTGATATGGCTTTAATGTACTCTGTTCTGGAAAAAATTTCATTCTTATGAAATTTGGTCACTCATTCAACAAATATCTAGTCATGAAATGGATTTTTTGGACTAGAAGGTGTGATATTTCCCTGGGCAGACTGGTTCATGGACTCTTACCTGGTGGAGTGGAAGAAAGAACCCATGAATGGAAGGTGGTATAGCAAAGGTGGAAATTTATTGAAGAACAAGCACAAACTCCCATGTGGAGAGATGGAAAGAGTTCCTGTTTCCATGGTTTATAAAGGCTGCAGATCCTGGTGTCTTGCTATCCCCTCTGATAGGTCACTATTCTCTTAGACTGGTTACAATAGTAACTCCTGAGCTCAAAGGTTAACCTCACTAAGACATGTGAGGTTTCCTTCCCCTCCTTCCTTATTGTTTTCCTATTCCCTTTGGGCTTTCTTCTTCTCCTTTTGGATAAAGGGCTTTCTTTATTTTATAAATCTAGATCTTTTGCTGTTCCCAGCTCCCTCATTCTATGAACATGTACAAGTTGCAGCTTTCCAGCTTTCCTATTCTATGGAAATATACCTTCCAGTTGCTTTCTCCATTGTCCCCTTAATTTCTAAAATTTTCTAAAACCTGTCTTTTTCACCCCTCTCCCCCAAATTTTCGTTTCATTAATCTCATTTTATGCAAAAGAAACAGTGTTTAGAAAGGCCTGGAGATGATAAAAAAACATGGCAGTTCAAAGAAGGAAAAGTAATTATGACCAGATCAGGTTGAGATAAGAACAATAAGAAGAAACTTAAGAATTTAAGCAAGGAATTGATTATTGTACTGCATTTTCTGACAGATTATTTTGGCTATACAATGTGGAAGACATATTGGAGAGAAAGGGAAAGCGAAGATTTAGGGAGGACCACTATGAGGCTGTTGCAGGAATCTATGTAAGAGGTGATGCCCTGAGATAAGATGGTGCAAATGAAAACAAGTGGATGGATTTAAGAGATATTTAGGAGAAGTATAAGATTTGTACAGAAGTGGATATAGGCACTGGTAAGATTGATGGATAAGCTACAGGAAATGTTCAGGTTTCGGATATAAGAAACTGGTTGAAAGGTAGTCAGTCCTATTGATTGAGACTGTAAAGTGAGATGGGAGATAAGGGGCAATGATGATGGTAAGTTCAATTCAGGTATTGCTACTTATAAAATACCCAGAAGGCAGTTGTAAATATAAGTAGAAGGTCAAGAAGAAAGACTGCAGAGATCTTCATTTGAGCCTTAAGATATGCTCACCACAGCTATTTTTGCATAGGAAGTACTCAACCCAGAAAAGAAAGAGATCAGGAAAATTTGGAAAACAGAGAATGAAATAGCATTGTAGAGAAGGGATAGTTATTTGTATAGTATTTTTTTTTTTTCAACCTACCCTTGGCTAAGCTCTCATGAGTTTTACATTGAAAAAGGATGAATTTTAACAAAAGCTGCATGGCACCTTAGATCAGGGTGTTGGTAGCATTTGTGCCGTTTAAGTAAAATTTGATAACAAATGGCAGGCTTCCTGAGCATAAATCCCTGAAACATCAAGCATTAGAAGGTCTTGGTTTACATATCCATAGGCAGGCTCACAGAGGGGGGACTTTCCAGAGAGCATCAGGGATAGCAGAGCCTTGGCAGACATGGAAAGCCTTGACTGAAACAACTATTAGAAAATAATATCAAGTGCCATAGAGTTAAAAGGAAATGAACTCCCCTCCATCTTGTCTTATAAGGGGTGGGACCCCTGCCTAAACCCTCTCCCTTTTCTGGGAGTGGCCACAAGTGTGCCAGCAATGTCTTAACTTCCCGACCCCCACCCAAATGGACCAATGAAGCTCCAGGAACACAGCTAAGGTCCTAATTAGGCTTAACCACAGAAAGACCCCAATTCAAGTGACCAATCTCTATAACCCTCATCACTTTCCCAAGCCCCCTAATTATCCTACCCCATAAAACTCATTGTTCCTGCCCGGTTCGCCCTCTCGCCTCACTGCTGCACCAGAAAGAGGTTGAGAGCGAAATCCGGGTTTGAATAAAAACTCTTTGCTTTTGCATTGGAAAAGGCTCCTTAGTGGTGGATTAATGGGGACCCCGAACTCTGGGCATAACATTTGGGGCCTCGTCCGGGATTCCCAATACCCACGAGGGACCCTGATCCTGAGAGTCCGTCTGACCCCGGTAAGTGTCTGTCTGTTTCTGTTCTGTGTGCGAGCTCGCTTCTGAAGTCTGTAGTTCCCAAAATGGTCTAGGTGGACTCACTAGTGGATCTCGGGTGGGGGGAGGTCAGAGGACGCTCTGCTTTCCCACGAGGGACGTGGAATCCCCTCACAGGAGGGACGTGGAATCCCTTCATACCTCTGGGAAGAAGTGGGTCGCTCCTACGGGTTGGCGCACAGCCATTGTCCAGTGATCAGTTTTGTTTCTGAGGGTTCGGAAGGCTGCTTTGAATGTTCTTATCTGTTTGATCAGTTTGTGTCTTTTTGTGTACTTTTGTGAGCTCATTGGACAGAAGTTATGGGACAGACTCAGGCTACCCCCTTGGGTATTATGGTTGGTCATTTTAGAGAGGTTAAGAGAAGGGCTAACAACCTTAGTTTAGAAGTGAAGAAAAGCAGATGGCAAAAATTTTGTTCTAGCACGTGGCCGGCCCTCAATACCGGATAGCCGCCAGAAGGGACTCTTGACCTCCCCACCATTTGCTGGGTCAGAGAAATTGTTTCTCGGCCAAGGGGAGGCCATCTTAATCAACTCCCTTACATTATTACTTGGCAGGATCTCGTAGAGGACCATCCCGTCTGGATTAAACTTTTCCTAGCTCTGCGCCCTCCGGAGCCAGAACCCATTCTTGTCTTGCAGGAAACAGAGAAGAAAAAGAAGGTGGTTACTTCAGAAAAGAAGGAGAAGGAAGCCACCCTGCCATCAGCTCCTGATCCCTTCCACCCGGTTTTACGGGGGGAACAGGAGAATAGTTAATTTTCCCTCCCCCATACCAGTTCCCCAGGTTGCCAGAAGGGGGCAGGCTTCCAGCAGCTGCAGGGGGCGGGCTTCCGGCACTGGAAAGGGGTGGGCTCCCGGGTATGGCCACAGTTCCGATAGGAAGCCCACCTCTTACCAGGCAAAGGGCTCAGAGGGAACTGCATGTTGCAGCCCCTGACTCCACTATTAAGACTCTGCCTTTGCGAGCTGCGGGCCCCAGGGATGCGGATGGCAATCAGCCCCACCACTACTGGCTTTTTGCCACTAGAGACCTTTATAACTGGAAAGCACAGAATCCTAAGTTTTCTGAGAAGCCAGAAGGCTTATCGATTTGTTAGATTCTGTTCTTTTCACCCATCAGCCCACCTGTCAGCAGCTTTTGCAGGTCCTATTCACCACCGAGGAGAGGGAGAGGATCCTCAATGAGGCCTGGAAGCTAGTCCCAGGCATGGACAGGAACCCTAGCACCAACCGGGCTCAGATAGACACCTCCTTTCCCCTGACAAGACCTGAATGGGACTTCAACACGGCAGAAGGTAATGAGAGGCTCCTGGTCTACTGCCAGACTCTAATGGGGGGTCTCTGTATGGCTCCTAGAAAGCCTACCAATTTGACCAAGGTAGGGAACATACAGCAGGAAAGGGATGAGCCTTTAGCTGCTTTCTTAGAATGGATCATGGAGGCATACCGCACCTACACCCCCATGGATCCAGAAGCCCCTGAGAATAAGGCAGCTGTAGTCATGAGTTTTATAAAGCAGTCAGCTGCAGACATCAGAAAGAAACTGCAGAAAATAGATAGATTCGGAGAAAAGAGTCTTTGGGACTTGCTGGAAGTGGCTAAGAAAGTGTACAATAACTGGGAGTCCCCTCAAGATAGGCAAGCCCACGCCATGGTGGCTGCCAGTGACAAGCAGACCCGAAACCTGGCCAAGATTCTGCTAGCCACTACCACAGAATCCCCCAAGGAACGGACCCACCACCTTCACCAGCTTGCAGATGACCAAGAAGAAGGTAAGGGGGCCATCAGGGACGGGAAAAAGAAGCTGCAGCGGAATCAGTGTATTTATTGCAAGGAGATAGGGCATTGGACCCAAGAATATCCAAAGAAGGCCGGTGGGAAGGGAGGCAAGACTGACCAAGTGAGTCTTAGAGCTGGAAGAACTGAGTAATTAGGGGTGTTGGGGTTCTGAACCCCTCCCCGAGCCCAGGGTAACTCTTAGAGTGGAGGGGAGCCCTGTTGACTTCCTTGCTGACACCAGAGCACAACATTCAGTCCTCCGCACACCGCAGGAAGAGCTAGCCAACAAGAAATCGTGGGTGCAAGGGGCAACTGGCATGGGCCAGTATTCATGGGCTACCCAAAGAACAGTAGATCTAGGAATGGGCTGGGTATCCCATTCATTTATGGTAATACCAGAATGCCCCTACCCTCTACTAGGACGGGACTTGCTAACCAAGATTGGAGCCAAAATAACTTTCAGACAAGGGGGGCCCCAGTCACTGATGGTAGAGGTCATCCCATCCAAGTTCTGACTCTGAGACTGGAGGATGAATATCGTCTCCACCAGGAGCGCCCCCAGTAGAAAGCACTGTGGACAGGAGGCTACAAGAATTCCCCACAGCTTGGGCAGAGATGGGGGAAGTTGGACGAGCTGCTTACAGGGCCCCAATCCTGGTGGAGCTAAAGCCCGGAGAAGGCCCAATAAGAGTCGAGCAGTATCCTATGTCCCAGGAGGCCCGGAAGGGAATCCAGCCTCACATCAGGAGACTGCGAAGTCTAGGGGCACTAGTCCCCTGTCAATCTGCCTGGAACAGCCCCTCTTCTCCTGGTCAGAAAGCCTCACACCAATGACTATTGACTGGTGCAGGACCTCTGGGAAGTAAATAAGAGAGTCATGGATATACATCCAACTGTTCCTAACCCATATACTCTCCTAAGTTCCTTGATACCCTGTAGAGTCTGGTGTACTGTACTAGACTTGAAGGATGCTTTCTTCAGCCTGCTGCTAGCGCCTCAAAGCCAACCCCTGTTTGCCTTTGAATGGCACGACCCGGAGGAGGAATACAGTGGACAACTAACCTGGACGCGACTGCCCCAAGGGTTCAAGAATTCGTCTACCTTCTTCCACGAGACACTGTAGAAGACTCCACTCTCACCCTCCTTCAGTACATAGATGACATCTTGATTGCTGCTGATACCGCCGAAGACTGCGAGCAGGGGACCAGAGACCTGTTGGCCACCCTGGGGACCTTAGGGTATCGGGCCTCCGCAAAGAAAGCTCAAATATGCCAAGAGAGGGTGAGTTACCTGGGATACATCCTGGAAGGTGGACAGCAGCGGTTATCAGATGCTAAAAAAGAAACTGTCCTGAAGATCCCTGCCCCCAGCCCACGAAGAGAAGTCAGGGAGTTCCTAGGGTCGGCTGGCTATTGCTGCCTCTGGATGCCAACAAACTGACCCTAGGAAAGGAGATCTGGATTACAACCCCGAATGCCATTGAGGGGGTCCTAAAATAGCCTAGCAATGCACGTATGACTCACTATCAAAGCTTGCTGCTCAACCCTCCTAGAGTGCGGTTCCATCCAAGTGTGGCCCTCAACCCTGCTACCCTGCTGCCTGACCCTGACCTAGATGCCCCGCTACATGACTGTGCGGGAATCCCGGAGCAGGTGCATGGACTCCAGAAAGACTTGACTGGCTGGCCCCTCCCTGATACAGAGGCCACCTGGCTCACGGATGGAAGTAGCTTCATGTGAGATGGGTGCAGGTATGCGGGTGCAGCAGTGGTCACCGAAACTGACATTGTATGGATGGAGGCTCTGCTCCCTAGGACATCAGCTCAGCGAGAACTCATTGCACTCACCAAGGCACCGACACTGGGGGCTGGGAGACGGCTTAACATCTACACAGATAGCCATTACGCATTTGCTACAGCTCATGTTCACAGGGCGATGTATCAGGAGAGAGGGCTATTGACAGCAAAGGGATGGACAATAAAGAACAAATAGGAAATTCCTGACCTGCTTGCGGCTTTGCGACTCCCCACTAAGCTAGCCATTATCCACTGCCAAGGGCACCAGAAGGCAGATGACCCAGTGGCAAGAAGTAACCAAAAGGCTGATCAGGAAGCCAAAGCAGCGGCCTTCACTTTGGTCCCTACCATGGCCTTACAACTACCAGACCCCGGGGACCCAGTCTTGCCAGATCAGCCTGGGTATTCTCAGGAAGAGCTGCAGCGGATCAGGAGGCTTCCCCGCATCCAGGAAATTAAAGGATGGTGGTGGTACACACCAAACAAGGAGCTCATACTACCGGACTGGCTTGGGTTACAGTGTTAGAACGAATGCACTGATCCACTCACCTGGGGGCACGCAAATTAAAGGAATTAATCCGACACTGCAGAATTAAGACCCACCAACAGGACATCAAAATAGAACAGGTTGTATCCACCTGCAAGATCTGTCAACTCACAAACGCAAGAACCAGGCCAAGTGAAAAAGGAACCCGGCTCAGAGGAACCAAGCCTGGAGCACAATGGGAGGTCAACTTCACTGAAATTAAACCAGGAAAGTATGGCTATAAATATCTTTCAGTATTTGTAGATACCTTCTCTGATGGGTAGGAGCATACCCAACTAAGCATGAAACAACTTCAGATGGTAGCTAAGAGGCTGCTGGAAGACATTTTGCCCAGGTATGGTTTTCCTATTGTGATAGGGTAGGACAATGGATCAACCTTTGTCTCGCAGGTAACACAGGCAGTGGCCAAGGCCATTGGGGCAAATTGGAAATTACATTGTGTTTATAGGCCCCAAAGTTCAGGGCTTGTAGAAAGAATAAATAGAACTCTAAAAGAGACCCTTACCAAATTAGTCATGGAGACTGGCGGGGACTGGGTGGCTCTCCTTCCATATGCCCTTAATTGGGTTAGCAACTCCCCCTACACCCTGGGTTTTACTCCTTATGAAATCATGTTTGGCTGACCACCCCCTAGTATCTCTAATCTTAAAGCCAAATTTTTTGTAGAATTTGAAAGTCAAGAACTGTTTCTTTCCTTGAGAGGGCTCCAGAGGGCGCACGAGGACATTTGGCCGTGCCTCCGCGCCATCTATGAAACTGGCCCAGCCCGAGGACTGGGTCTATGTCAAGAGACATAGCCGGGAGACCCTTGAGCCAAGTTGGAAGGGTCCCTACGTCGTAGTGCTGACAACCTTCACCGCCCTCAAAGTGTCTCTACCTGGGTCCACCCACCACAGGGAACCTGACCCAGAGTCAGACTTCACTGCCTGAGAGTTGTCAAGGAATCCATGGCCCTCGTAAGAGAGGGATAGCAGAAGCGTAGGCTAGAAGGGAGCGGTCTCAGTCTTGGTATGTATGAATCACTGTTTAATTGGTCCCCAAGGTTAACTACTCTTATTTCCACCCTCATTGGACCCCTTATAATCCCCTTAATGCTGTTAACTTTTGGACCTTGTATTATTAACAAACTGGTCCAATTTGTCAAGGAACGCATAGGAGTAGTCCAATTAATGGTTACAAGCCCAGTACCGGCCTCTAGCAACAGAAGAAGAGGCAGAAATGCATCCCGTCTCAGGGTTGAGACGTGTGTCCCAAGACAAGGGGGGAATGAAAGGAAATGAACTCCCCTCCATCTTGTCCTATAAGGGCTAGGACCCCTGCCTAAACCTCCTCCCTTTTCTGAGAGTGGCCACAGGTGGGCCAGCAATGTCTTAACTTCCCCGACCCCCACCTGAAAGGACCAATGAAGCTCCAGAGACACAGCTAAGGTCCTAATTAGGCTTAACCACAGAAAGACCCCAATTCAAGTGACCAATCTCTGTAACCCTCATCACTTTCCCAAGCCCCCTAGTTATCCTACCCCATAAAACTCATTGTTCCTGCCCAGTTCGTGCTCTCGCCTCACTGCTGCACCAGAAAGAGGCTGAGAGCCAAACCCGGGTTTGAATAAAAACTCTTTGCTTTTGCATTGGAAAAGGCTCCTTAGTGGTGGATTAATGGGGACCCCGAACTCTGGGCATAACAGAGTCACCAAGATGACTGGTTAGTAAAGAGCACAAGAAATTGGGTACTTTGAATTAAAGAGAGAACTGACATGCCCTTGGACATGGTGGTGATAGAGCTGGAGACACTCTTTTATAACTGTTTTTAGACCTTATTTTAACATTGGTCTAGGCAACCTTAGGGAGAAGTCTACTATTTTTGTTTCACTTTCTTTTCTTTGTTAATGCATGCATTTATTCTTTATTTTTTATTTCAGTTACACTTAATGTTATTCTGTATTACTTTTAGATGTATAGCAAAGTGGTAGAAAATTATGTACTTTATAGGGTAGTTACCCTAATATTTGAAGTACCCATCTGGGCTCATACATATGATATTACTAAGGACCCAGTGCATGAAATTTGTGCATAAAGGGCAGTGTCCCTCAGCCCAGCTGCACCCTCTCCAATCTGGGACCCCTTAAGGGATGTCTGACTGCCCACTTAGGCCTGATCCCTCTCACAATCCAGGACTGCTGGCTCCTAACT
>PVJN01055165.1:0-13176 GCA_004026805.1 Lasiurus borealis | reverse complement strand
CCAACTGCCTTCCCCTATAGGCCTGGTTCCCCACAACTGCCCTCCCTTGCAGGCCTGATCCCTTCCAACTGCCTTCTCCTGCTAGCCTGATCACCCTCAACTATCCTCCCCTGCTGGCCATCCTGTGACAGCCACCTTGTGTGTTATAGTGATGGTCAATCTGCATATTACTCTTTTATTAGCTAAGATTTCCTTTCTTTGGATTTGTATAAATGGCTCTTTTTTAAACTAATTTTTTACAGAGAGGAAGGGAGAGAATAGAGTTAGAAACATCGATCAGCTGCCTCCTGCACACCCCCTACTGGGTATGTGCCCGAAACCAAGTTACATGCCCTTGACCGGAATCAAACCTGGGACCCTTCACTCCACAGGCCCACGCTCTATCCACTGAGCCAAACCAGTCGGCATAAATGGCTCTTCGATCTACTTTCACTAATCCTTGCCAGAGGACATTTTCCCATTGATTTTCAGGGAGAGTGGAAGAGAGAGGGAAAGACAAAGAAGAGAGCAACCTCCATGTGAGAGAAACACATCGAATGGTTGCCACCTGTATGAGCCGCAACCAGTGAGTGCCCTGGTTGGGAGAAGCCTGCAACCAAGGTTTGTGCCCTTGACCAGAACTGAACCCAGGACCCTCTGGTCCACAGGTCATGCTCTCTCCACTGAGCCAAACTGGCCAAGGCTGATTTCCTTCCTTAAGGTGGAAGCAGAGGTCATCGAGCCCTTTCCCTGGACAGAGGTGGTTAGTGCTATAAACGTAAATATTGCTCTGGCTACATTTTACAAATTTTGATATGCTGTGTTTTCATTCTCATTCAGGTCAAAAATTTTTATTTCCCTCTTGATTTATTCTTTGACTGCTGGGTTCTTTAGAATATAGTTTAGTTTCCTAATATTGGTCATTTTCTAAGTTTCTTTCTATTACTGATTTTAATATAATTCCCACTGCAGTCAGAGAAGATACTCTGGGCCCTGGCCGGTAGCTCAGCTGGTAAGAGCATCGTCTGGGCATGCCAAGGCTGTGGTGCAATCACCAGGCAGGGCACGTGCAAAAAGCAGCCGATGAGTGCATAAGTGGGACAACAAAGCGATGTCTTTCTCTCTCTCAAATCAATATATCTTTTTTTAAATTTAGGAAAACAAAGAAAAGATACTTTGTATAATTTTAATTCTCCCAAATTTATAGACATTTTTAAGGTCCCAAATATGAGCCATTTTGGTAAATGTTTAATAAATGTGCTTATGGCTCTGGCTGGTGTGGTTCAGTGGATAAAACATCGGCCTGCGGACTGAAAGGTCTCAGGTTCGATTCTGGTCAAAGGCACATGCCTGGGTTGTGGACTTGATCCCCAGTGGGGAGCGTGCAGGAGGCAGCCAATCAATGATTCTCTCTCATCATTGATGTTTCTATCTCTCTT
The DNA here is from genome assembly GCA_004026805.1 of Lasiurus borealis. Lineage (NCBI taxonomy): Eukaryota > Metazoa > Chordata > Mammalia > Chiroptera > Vespertilionidae > Lasiurus > Lasiurus borealis. Next base: position 11,758 of record PVJN01055165.1, on the reverse strand, counting down.
TCCTCCCCCTTCCCCTTCCTCTCTGAAACCAATAAAGATATATTTTTAAAAATTAAAAAACAGAGCTTTAAAAAAATAACAACAGAACTGTGCTTATGCCTGCTGCGTGCTGGGAGGCGGACTGCCGGTTTCGCTTACAGCCCGGCCCCGGGCCTCCTCACCCTCGTGCCCAGCTGCCTCGTGGGCTGCTCTGAGGGGCACGTGCTGTACCTGTCAGGCTCAGGGCCCTCGGGGGCACACGGTGAGCTCACTTTCCAGTTACTGAGAGCAGCCCAGGCCACACAGGGTCACACGCGTCTGCTCCCTGAGGGAGAAGCCACCATCTGCTTACGAAACGAACGTCATCTGACCACATGGATGCTCTGGCTCTCAGGGAAACGGCCGGGGCGTGGACTGTTTAATGAATGAAAGAGTATGAATGTGAAAATATGTGCCTGTGACTACAGAAGCCCCGAGGAGAGGCGGTGACCTGGGCTACAAAGCTAAGCGCGGGCTTTGTGCTAAATGCTAGACATCTGTTTCCTGCGTAACTCGAACAATGACTCGGAGGTAGGCGCTGTTAACTCACTGGTCAGCGGAAAAGCGAAGGAACAGAGCCATGAAGTAAGCTCACCTAACATCACAGTCAATATTCAAACCCGGGCCCCTGAGTCCAGACCCGTGTTTCAAGATGCCGATTATGGCCTCTCAGCCAGCAAACCTGCCTGCAGGGCCAGGGACACCCTCCTCTCGCTGGCACCTGGGAAACGCCCCTCCGCTTTCAACAGGGGTCACACATCACCTTCCCTCTCAGACTCCTCTCGTCCGTCCTCCTCCTGCTCCCCCAGCATCTCACAGAGCTTCTCACCAGGGAGACCTGCCTCCCTCCTGATGAACGTGGCTGCAAACTCCTTGAGACCACACACATGGTCCCAGGCACATTCCCTCTACCAGCACCTTCCACAGCAGCGCTCGAGGCGGGCAATGTCCGAGGGGACAAGCAGAAGGCGCCCGGTCTCCGGGGGCTTATCACCCATCACGCCCAGCGGTTCTCAGAGCGACGGCCTCGGACGGGAAAAGGCTGCCTGCCTGACACAGGAGCCACCGTGGGCGAGACCCCGAAATCCCACGTGGACTGACAGGTCAGTGGCTGCCCTGCCTCTCCTGCAAAAGTGCCCCGTGGCCTCTTGGGCAGCTCCCACTACCAATAGCTAAGGAAGAGAACGCCGAGTCGGTTTACAGGTGGTGCTAACGGACGCGCGGGCCCCAGTCAGCAGCAGTGGCTGCTGCCCGACCCTGCACTCAGATGGGCCTGCAGCGCACGGGGAAGGGAAGCCAGCCTGGGAGTGGAAGGCTGGAAAGTACCTTGGCTGTCCCCTCTGTCCGAGGAGAAATGGCCGCAGAGGCAGAGCCACACCAATGCTCCGAGAGCAGCCGGTGTTTGGCTGGGCGGTCGGGATTTGAAAGAAGATTCAGGGGCATTAGTGGCAGAGATCTGGAGAAGGAATCTGAGGTGGCACCAAATGCAAGGATACCCGTGTCCCATGTGCACGCTCAACAGTGACATCTGCTGCAGAAGCAGCTGCCAACGTCGGTGGACAAGATGACCTGCATGCGTCTGTCTCTCAGCCTCTTTCCCCACCACTTCCTCCAGGGGCTGCCACCTGAGCTGCTTGCTCGTGGCTGCCATGAACTCCCACCAAGAACATTCTGAACTGTCCACTGCTAGGCACCTGCAGGGCCCACTTCTCCGGCGGTTTGGCATTGCGTGCTTTCTCCAGCGCTGAACTCAGGGAGCAGCACAGAACCAGGAGCCCAAGAGCCTGGAGCTGTGCCGCCACCTAGGTCACAGCTTCCTGCACCCTCTCCCCCCACACTGCCCACACCAGGGTGGCACACTCACGTAAATGGGTATGACAGCTCCTGACACAGAGTAAGTGCTCTGTAATTGCCAACTAATGCTCATACATATTAATAACTGGTTTGGCAGAGCCGTTCAGCAGATGCTGCGTACGCTGTAAATTAATGCCCAAATAACTGGGTAAACACTTTCTGGCCCTTCCCTGGTTAAGTCCTGGGCTGTCGCTGCTGTCCAGTCTCCTAAATGCCCAGCCTCGGGAGAGCAGAAACCACTCCCGACCTCCCGTCCAACTGACCACGCCAAGCCACACACGACAGGGTTATGGGTGCTTTCCCGGTCACAGTCCCGTGTCCAAACACCTCAACGATTTGCGACTGAAGAAATGTGCAGCCTTTAGGCTGTTTCTCCTAGAAGTGCGAGCTCCTGACACCAGACGCCCCTCGGTGTTCGGTCACCGCACCTTTGGCCCTCCCCCCACGGCCGGATTCCCTGGCTTCTTGGGCAGCACCTCATCCCTCCCGGGAACGGCCCTGAGCACACTCTGCGCGGCCTGCTCCCAGGTCGCTTGGTGGTTCTCTCTCTTGCAGGGAGATGTGCTCCTTCTCACCCCCGTCCCTCGGCGGTTCGGTCAGTCTCTAACCCAGGCCTACGCCAAAGAGCAGTGCACATACTGAAGGGGGGGAGTAGGGTTAAGGCCTATTATCTACACAAATAACTCTCTGGTAACCAGAATTCACTGATGAATCAATGTTGCTTCTGATTTTAATGTTGTATAATTAATGGGAAATGATTATGTAATAAAAAATGCTGTGCATGTAATATTAACGTAAAATCCCTCCGCTCCAAGTTTACTTAAGGCTATTTAGATGTAAACAGTAACACTACAAGAGAGCTTACCACCTGGCTGACGTCGCTCAGTGGTTGAGCGCTGAGCCTTGAACCAGGAGATCACGGTTCGATTCCCATTCAGGGTGCACGCCTGGATATCTGGCTCCATCCCCAGGAGGGGGCGTGCAGGAGGCAGCCGATCAAGGACACGCTCTCATCACTGATGTTCTACCAGTTTGTCCCTCTACTTTCCTCTCCCTAAAATCAGTAAAGGTTTCAGAGGTTACACTCCTGAACCTCTTAAACAGGAAGCTTGCAGCTCCTGAATGTCAGAGAACCTGAAGGCCTGTCCGTGCCTTTCCTTACGCTGAGTTCTCGGCAAACTCAGCTACCACCACCGTGTAACACAGCTCCCGGAAGCTGTTCGGGCTCAGCTGCCGAGCCCAGGCCTCCCTGAGACGCCCAAGGCGCCCGCCAGGTCCACACAAACCGACATGCTGCGGCTCCCACCTCCCAGGGCATGGCCTGTGCGGGCAGTGCCCACCGCACGGGGAGAAGGGCCTGCTCCCGATAAGACATCCCGCCCTTTTCTCCACATCCATGAGCGGGAACCAGGAGGCAAACGGGAGACACCAGGCCCCAGCTAGTCCTCCTGCTCAGCCTCCGCCTCTCCCCCTCCCACCCACAAACGTCTGCAGTGGTTCTTCCCGAGCTAAGCCACAGCTATCCCTCTCCTGCTCTCATCCGGACGCAATCAAAACCAGCACCGGGAGTGACGGGCAGGCCCCCACCTGTCCAGGCCAGAGCTGAGGGAGCAGGCACTCGTGGGACGGCGGGAAAAGGGGACACAGGCCGGCAACAGGCAGCGAGCGCCACAGGGAGCGGGAGGAAGAGAGAAGGCCCCGCCCCAGGCCTGTTAGCCACAAACGAATACCTGCAAGGGCTTCAGAGCCCCAGCTCACACAGATCCAGCGACCACGCTGTGAGAGGGCAAATTCGGGGAGAGGATGCGCAGAAACGAAGGAGAGAAGAGACAGGAACGGCCGACCTGACAGAGCGTGCTGTGACCTGCGAGGACTGGGTCCTGAACAGTGTGACCCCAAAGATAAGACCTCTCCCCTCGAGCCAGGCCTCGGTCCTGCCCCCTCACAGAGGAACCGTTTCTGAGTCAGGCTCCTGCGAGTCAAACTCCCCCCACGGGGCTCAGATGTGTGCCCTCTGTCCACGCCGCCATCAGTCACCTCCCCTGGGCGTGAGGAGCGGCCTCGCCCTTCCTCCCCCCGCCCCTCCTCCCTCCCTTTCCCCTCCTCCGTCCCGTTACTCTGCCAACTCCCCTCCTTCCAGGACCAGAGGCCTGCGCTGCTCCTCACAGCCTCCTGTCAGCAAGTGCCGAGTCCCAGGCGGACCCCCTCCCTTCCTGCAGGCCCCGGTCCGCACTGCAGGCTGGGCCTGGCACCTGCTCCCTCCGTCCTGGCCCACTGACAGCTCCGACCACGGGCATCGCCGGGCCAGCCTGCACCCTCTAATCGCACCTCATCTCATCTCACAGGTCAGACCACAGAGGCTCTCTCCTGGCCACGCGCCCGATTCCCGGCAAGGCTGGGAAAGCCCAGCGGTCCCCGCTGTCGGCGCTGCGGGCCCCGTCCTCGGACACCTGGTTCCGGCAGGGCGTGGAGGGTCTCATGGGGGGAAGGTGTTAGAGGAGAGGTTCTCATGTCACTTCGGCCTCAACCCTGAGCAGACACTGTACAATCTCCGACGTCCTGACGGGGACAGAGTGGCAACCAGCAAGGCCCGGTCCAGACCCACTCCGCCCAGACGCCTCTAAGAGGAGGGGTCTCTGCCGGAAGCCACTGACTCCTCACCGCGTCTCCAACCCTGCCTGCGGGCTCTGGTCGGGCAGCGCCGGAGCCTCTCCCTCCGCCTCTCCCTCCGCCTCAGAGGGACCGCAGCCCCGCAGACAGGCAGCCCGTCCCAGCGCGGCCGCACGGCGAGGCCATTAAACACCCTCAGGCCCGCGGCTGTCAGGAGGAAGAGCTGGGGCCGGGAAGGCAGCAGCCGGAAGAGGCCGGGCAATGGCCCCGGCGGGAGGCAGCACGCGGGAGCCGGGCCGCCTGCGCGGGGCACGTCTCAGCACTGACACTGGGGACCTTCAGTCTCTCGGAGTCAGAGAGCCCGGGCTCACTCCCAGCAGAGACGGAGGGGCGGGGGGAGAAGGGGCACTCATGGGGGAATACACAAGGCACCTTGTCTGTCAAACATCAGTGTAGACAGCCGCCACGCGGGCCACATGGCTGGCAGCTCCCCTGGGTGCTGCCATCTTGAAACGGCAAAGGCCAGGCCCTCCCTTTGAATCAGCCAATGAGACAGACTATGCGGAGATTCATTCAAACTCTTCACAGAGAAACCAAGATGGCGGCATAGGTGAATACCGACACTGCTGCCTCGCACAACAATTTCAAAACCACAGCTAAGACAGAACGGACACCATCCAGAACCCCAGGAAAGCTGGCCGAGTATAAGTTCTACAACTAGAAGGAAGGAGAGGGGCAACGGACACCATCCAGAACCCCAGGAAAGCTGGCTGAGTGGACATTCTACAACTAGAAGGAAGGAGAGGGGCTCACAGAGACCCAGAGCAGCTGCAAAAAGCTGCGGTACGGAGACATGCGCGTGGGGAGAGGACGGGCAGAGGGCCTGGCTGGCTTTCTCTATCAAAGGGGGACACAGAAACTCCCAACAGCACTGAACCCCAGTTCCAACAGCACTGAACCCCAGTCCTGTGTGAGACTCAAACGGGGGGAGTCTGGACTGTCAGGAAAAGGGAGGAATGCACAGAAACTCAGGGAGCCGCGAAAGGCAGAGGTCTGGAGGTGTGCACAAGTGCAAACACAGAGGACTGACTGCTGAGTGTGCCGCTGGCTTTCTCTAGCGGGAGGAAGACAGAACCTCCCGACTGCACTGAACCCCAGTTTCAGGCGAGATCCTGGGGACCCAGACTCATAAAGGTCCCTGGAGCACACAGAAACTCAGGGGAGCTGTGAAAGACAGAGGTCTGGAGGAGCACGTGTACACAGAGAGGGCTGCAGATTACCGAGGGACACTGACACTCAGGGGCCTCACAGGAGAGGGCTGACGGGAGGCCAAGGCTGTCTGCTCAGCCCTGAGACTCCGCCCATCCCAGCCGAGAACAGAGGCTTCTGCAATTCTGCAAGTCTTGTCTCACAGACTGGCTCCAGCACAGAAGTTCTCCCAGCATAGACACAGCTATCCCCACAGCTGGCCTGGGCCTGCGGGCAGCTCCTGCGCTGAGCATCAGTGCACATCATAGCAGCTGGTTGTTCCACTGTTCGGACTATTTACATATTAAGCTTTTATTAGATAGGTTTTGTATATTATTTACACACATTTTACTAATATTCTTTCATCTCTGACACTTCTATAAAGAGCGAATAGCGACATTAAAATAATTTGTATTGCCAAAACTGGTTTGGCTCAGTGGATAGAGCATCGGCCTGCGGACTGAAGGGTCCCGGGTTTGATTCCCATCATGGGTATATACCTTGGTTACGGGGCCATCCCTTGTGGGGAGTGTGCAGGAGGCAGCTGATCGATTTTTCTCTCTCATCAATGTTTCTGACTCTCTGTCCCTCTCCCTTCCTCTCTGTGAAAAATCAATAAAAAATATTTAAAAAATAATAATTTGTATTTTAATTTTATAATGCTATGTATGCTATTTTGACATGTAATTTTTTGCAGTAATGTAATTACCACACAAATCTTCTAATCAATTTCCTTTTAATGTGCACAAATCTGTGCACTGGGCCACTAGTCTTCTATATATATAAAAGGCTAAGTGACTGTCCGGTATGTGTGATGCACACTGACCACCAGGGGGCAGACGCTCAGCATAGGAGCTGCTGAGCTGTGGCGACTTGGCGGCAGCGGTTTTTGGGTGATGCACCCTAGAACCAGGGAGGAAGGAGCCCGATTCCTTGCAGGGTCATATGATTCCTCCTTCACCCGTGGGTTATGTTGTTGCTGGGGCACTGTTGGCCCCCAAAATAAAATATTTCTCCTAATTTATTTCCTTTCAGTGTGCAAGAACCACTAGTATACGGGACACTAGTATTCTACATAACATTAGGTCCCTTATTTACTTTATTGAAATTTGCTAAAATTAAAAACCCAGTGTCCTGGCCTTGGCACCTGCTATCTCCTCAGTCTAGAATGTTCTTACTCGGATGTCTGCTTTCCTCCCTCACTGCCTCTGGTCTCTGCCACCCAATAGCACTGCAGCACCAAGCTCACACACTGGCCTCATCGCTCACCACCCCAACTTCCAGTCTCTGCCTGCTTTATTCACTGATGTCTTTATGGTCAGTGCCTAGAACCATGCCAGACATATAAGTTTTTTGGGGCACAGAGTGTGAAAAAAAAATGCACACACAGATGGACAGCTGATAGCTGTTTAATGAAATGTATTTTAATAATCTCCACCTTTATGCCTTTATAATTATTTGAAGTGTGTGTATACATTTTTGGGGAACACCCTATCTATGGTGAATGAACTAGCAATTTAGTGAAGCCAGATCTGAGGTGTGCCCAGACTGAATCTTCCTCTTGGCTCTCAAGAATACTTTAGGATGGCCTTAGCTAGTTTGGCTAAATAGATAGAGCATCTGGCCGTGGACTGAAGGATCCCAAGTTCAATTCCAGTCAAGAGCATGTACCTTGGGTGCAGGCTCGATCTCTGGCTTTGTTTGGGGTGCATGTGGTTGTATGGGCTACATGCAGGAGGCTACCAATCAATGTGTGAATCTCACATCGATGTTTCTCTCCGTCTCTCCCCCTTCCCTTCCACTCTCCTTAAAAATATCCTCGGATGAGGACTAACAGAGAATGACTTAGAATATTCAACACCAGAATTCTCAGGATAAAAACTGACAAAGAGAACTAAGCTCACACCTGCACGATTATGTTTAAACTACAGGCCCGATGCATGCACCGGTGGGGTCCCTTGGTCTGGCCTACAGGGATCGGGCCAAAACCAGCTCTCCGACATCCCCCAAAGAGTGCCAGATTGTAACAGGGCGGTTCTCAGGTGACACACCCCGAAATCAGACTCCCTACCCTCTGGTTCCGGTGTGTCACCCAAGAACAGCCACTGCCAAGTGACTGCAACGTGGCAGCTCCTGTGTTGAGCATCTCTCCCCTGGTGGTCAGTGCACGTCATAGCTACTGGCCGGTCGGTCAACTAGTCACTTAGGCTTTTATATGTATAGGTATGACTACCTTTGGACTGCTTCTATCTTACTGCTAAATAAAATCCCATTTTTAGAAAGTTTTATTCCTCCACTGTCAGCAACCGAATCCATTCCAGTTTTTCAACCCCACACACAGGTTTCTGATCAGATAGCTAGCTCTTCACAGGAGTCTGGACAAGTACACGCACAAGTGCTTCAACAGATAACTAGGATAGAATTGAAGCAACTTTCAGCTTCTGAAATGGCGTAAAGACTTAGTCCTGCTCAGTCAAGAGTTTCCATGCCACAGGAACAGAAGAAAGCAATTTGAACAGACCCTCTGTACTGTGCCACTGAGCCAAGCTGGCTGGCTGTTATCTTCCTTAAATGTATGCACAGTTCATGTTAATTTTAATATTTAATATTATAGATGTTTTGGGTCTTTATTTAGAAGTTTGGCGTTTTTGTGAGCAGGATATTCTGTGACGACGTCTGCACCCACTGTTCTACTGCGCCTCATCTGCCAGGCCTGGCTGGTAGAGCACCTCCTCCTCCCAGCTCTAAGCCTCCTCCATCTTTTATTGGAAGAAAGCATTTGTACTTTTTTCCAAAGGTAGCCTTACGCTCCAGGGGTTCCTGACTGGTAGATTTCACGGAGCCTGTCAGCCCATGGAAATTCACTGCAAAGTTTACGTGAACACGTTACCTCGAGGTCTCTTCCAAACCCCCGTCTTTTCTCTCTGGGTCTCCAATCTGTCCTCCTTCACCAGTGATTCTCCGTGGCCTTTGAAGCCTGAGTTTCCCATCCTCACTTCGCTCAGTCTTTTTCTTGATGGGCTTAACCACCTACGGTATCTTTCTCTCTGACTGTTCCCTACCCTTTGTCACAAATGCCTTAAAGTTCTGCCTAATAAGACTGGTTAACACTGGCTGCTTCCACTGCCTTCCCCCTCAATCCTATTTGACTCCCTCACCCGGCTCACCTTCTCTCTAATCCACCCTCCCAGAGGTCAGTCAGTGATCATCTCCTTACCAAGGCCTGTGGTTATTTTCAGTCCTGATACCTTTGAGCCAACTGCATGTACACACCTTTCCGGAACTCTCTTGCCTTCCTTTCTGTGTGACTGTTTGGTCCTTCTGACTCTGGCTTTGCTCCTGGCGCGGTGAGCTCTTTATGGCCACACTCAGACACTCACCTCGGTGCAGGGGATTCTATGTCCAGCTCATCCCCTCAGGCTAGGCTTACACTGGGTGAGCTTCCCTGCGTTGTGGAGACTGATGACAGCTGGACACCCGTGGCTGTCAGTAGGCCTAACGTGGCTGTTTCACCAGCATGACGGCGAGGCCTTGTCTCCCCTCACCTGGGGCAGGTAACTCGGCTTGTCCACGTTTAGACTAAACTCTTCTTTTTACATACACAGCGGTGCTTAGGTGTTACTGAGTTGTTCGCTAGCTAATTTATCAAAACACGCTTTAGCCTCGAGATCTCAGGCCAGTCACGTGGCTGTGCACTGGACTGACTCCTCGCTGTCAGGTAAGATTCTGTGAAGTGACCTTGAAGCTCCTTTCCAACTTGCCGACTGGCACTTCTCTGGGGACCCACCTTCAGAGACTGCCATCACCTTTGCCGGGTCTCTAAGTGGGCTGTCCTCAGAGGCACATGTTCGTCCCCACATTTTCAAATAAGGCTGCACAATGTACAGTCCTGTTGTCTAGGGCAGTGGTCGGCAAACTGCAGCTCGCAAGCCACATACAGCACGTGAGCCGCGGTTTGCCGCTCTGTTGACTGATGAGTTTGCCCACCACTGGGAGAGGGATCCTGCCGAGCACCGGCATTCGATCTGGAGCCAGTCGTGAGCCTTGCATGCCTCCTGAGGCGAGACTGGGAGTTTGTTCATGTGCAGGGTGTTTAGCCTGGCCCGTGTGGCTCAGTGGCTGAGCGCTGACCTATGAACCAGGAGATCACATTCCTGGGTTTTAGGCTTGATCCCCGGTCAGGGGCACGCAGGATCGGTAATTCTCATCAGTGATGTTTCTATTTCTCTCTCCCCACTTCCTTCCTCTATGAGGTCAATAAAAATGTATTTTTAAAAAGGCATTAAAAAAAGTAAGTTAAGGATTCCCAGCCTGCTTATTCCAGTTCAGGTTCATGGCTGGCCAGAGTCTATCCTGGCAGCTCAGGACACAAGGTGGACCCCCACCCTGGACAGGATATCCTCCCATCGAAGGGACACCCACACTCACAGCAAGACAAGGTGGACATGCCATTCACCTCATGGGCCCGGGGTTGGGATGTGGGAGGACACGGGAGGCCCCAGAGGAAACCCCCATGGGCAGGGAGAACATGCACCTCCACACAGACAGGCAGGCAGGAACCCATCACTTTCCATGGACATGGTAACTGAAGGGTGCCGAGGAGCACGCTGCTGTTCAAAGACGCTGTGCCGGCGTGGGCATCTGCAACCAGGCACCCAGAGGACGGCAGCTCACCGTGCAGAGAGGCGTGCAAGGCAATGGCAACTGACAGGTCCAACCTTCCTGCTGCCCTGGTTCCAAAGTGAGATTTAATTCATGTATCATTCTTTACACTTTAAAGTTTAAAGGAAGGGAGAATATCCACAGTAGCTTCAACTTAAGCCAATTAAAAGTAATGCTGTTCTTTACGCTTTTAAAAACAGAAAACAATAGTATAAGCACGATCAAGAATTCCCTTATGACCCAGTCAGTGGGGCTCAATTTGTTGAGTGTGGTTTTGTGCACCGAAAGGTTGCCAATTCAATTCCTAGTCAGGGCACATACCCGGGCTGTGGGTTCAATCCCTGGTAGGGGCATGTATGAAAGACAACATATGGATGTTTCTCACATTGATGTCTCCCTGTCTCTCTTTCCCCATCTCTTCCCGCCCCGCCCCACCCCAATCCCTTCCTCCCTCTAAGCATGTCCTCAGGTGAGGATTAAAAAAAATAATAATAATTCACTTATGGAATTTCTTTATCGGAGGCAATCAAACCGCTTTGGCAAGGGACCGGTAACTTCTCCACGCTGTCCTCACCACCAACGAGAGGTGCATCTGCCCGGACAGATCGCCCCTCAGTAGCCTGTAAAGAGGGGCTTAGCTCTCAGCAGGAACTTGGAGAGAATGTCTGCTACTCTGCTGGGCTACTTCTTCCGCAGATGGGTAATTACCAAGCATTTCTAGAGAAAATCATTAGATTGCAGCAAGCTATTAAATAACTACTAATTTTACTGGATTTTAGAAAAAATATAAAATTACTAGGGGCCCAGTGCATAAATTCGTGCATGTTGAAATTAATTAGAAGAAATATTTTAATATCGCTATTTGCCCTTTCTCTATAATAGAACTGTCAACCCTTTCACAATCAACAATGACAGATAGAAACAACATGCGTGTAACTGGCGCCAGCGAGATCTTTATATGTATCATGTATGCAACTTAGCCTTTTATATAGAATAAGCTGGCTTAGTTAGACCTGGTTTCTGATGTAGCTAAACTTTCTCCAGCCAGCAAAGCACCCCACCTTCTCTTTCAGGTAACTGTCAGCAACACAGCAGTATCAACATGAAGCAGATTATTATTGTAGATCACGCAGGGAGAACAAAGGTAACATATTTACCTGCAGCATATTTGACTATATTCTGCACAGTGAGTAAACCTGAAGTCACTTTCAAGGTCCACCATTTCTTTCTTCTTTTCAGTCAGGTCAAGTTTCTAAGCTTTCTAAATCTCCATTTTCCAGCTAATGATAAGATGATCACATCAGTGAATTACTAAAGCATTTGACAAAATCCAACATTAACAAAACTCTCAGCAAACTGAAAACAG